>JAOTQJ010062113.1:0-13722 GCA_025642045.1 Solanum sejunctum | reverse complement strand
AAGTATCATGTTTTGGTGGGGTGTGGGAAGTTATGGATTAAGGTGAAGTCTGAGTAGCCTCAAGTCCATAACTTCCCTTATTTGTTATCTCAAGGTTTTCTTGTCGTGGTTCTTTTTCCTTGTGGATGTTTACTTTTCTGTTGAACTGGCATGTTTAAGTAGTGTAGATAATGTGTAGATTCATAGTAGTGTTATCTATTGACATATACATAATGTTTAGATGTGTCTTTAATGTTTTGATGAAAAATTAGGTACTCTCAAAATTTTTGAGATTGTAGTTGTTGATGTTTTCATACATCTTTGAATATTTGGCAATGTTGTTCTGATATTGTGAAGGTAAGCTGAGATTAAAAGCATGACCTATGAGTCTATACTTGATTATGGATGCAATTACCATGTGTGTGGTGACTTATTTTGCTGCATTCATGCATCTTGTATGGACCCAGAAATTGCCTTAGTACTCTAAGATTGTTTTGGTGATGTGGTGGATATGGAAAGGATCTTCGGCCTTTGTTCTTTGAGTGAATCCACTTTTAGCCTAAATGACCCACCAGATGAGTGAGTGAATCCATTGTTCCAAACTTTAGAGCTTCTCATGTACTCATTCTTTCTTGACATTTGGCTAACTTAACCTTGTTTGATAAAATACCTTGATATTGGCCCTGCTCTATCCTTAAACATGTGAACCTTGATTGAGGCCAAAGCCCTAAGTGGAGGGGCTGCAGTTGGTGGCCCTGGTTTGAGGCATAGATATTATGTACTACACCTGAGGCTAAAAGCCTAAGTTGGTGGTGGCCCTTATTATGATAAAGTAATAATAATAAGGTAGTTAGTTGGGAAATCAAGAAAGAAATGAAAAGGCATGAATCGAGTGAAGAAAAAGAAAAGAAAAGTGCTAGCAAAAGTAAGTTTGAAATCGAGGTACAGCTGAAAAAAAGAAAGAAAGCACTCGAGAAAAGTTTAAAATAGGAGAATAAGGGTGGATTTATTAAAAAAGGTTGGATTATTAAAGCAAAAAGTATTGGTAAATATGGTTCAAGGATAGTTTTTAGTCATTACTTGCCCAAAATACCATACCCAAGCACCCTGAACCTATGTTACAAGCCTATAAGTCCTAAAGTGATCCAACTCCACTTTATCACCAAGACAGAAGATGAGTATAGAGGCAAACTTATGGTGTCAATAAGTATGCATGCTTTTCAATTGTGAGAGTGAGAATGCTTTCTCAGTCCCAGAATTCTAAATGCTTTTGAGTGAGTATGAGGGACTTCATTCCAACGAGGGCATTTGCACTACTTGAGTAGCATATGACTATACCAGAAATTGTGCACGGTTGATGCTCTTTAGCATGTCATAGTTGGATTTTCAGGTATCTCATTATGTTCTTGTTCTACTTAATAACTTTGAAATCCTGCTTTGAAAATGGAAGTTGGGTACCTGAATCAAAGGAGTTGTTGTATATGCCATTCGTATAGTTGCTATGTATTTCTCTTTGTTTGCGTAGATTGAGTCGTCGCTTGAGGACAAGCAACAATTCTAAGTTGAGCTTGTTGATGTGTTGTCAAAATACAGCACATTTGATTTGATGCCTAAAATAAAGGATTTTGTGAGTTCTTAATACGACTTTTTATGTTTTTTTATGTGTTTTTGTCTTGTTCTTGCTGAAAAGTTAGGTTAGCATAATTTCGAAGAAAAATTACAGATTTTGCTGAATCATAGGACATACGAGTTCACCTACGAGTCGTAGTCCAAGCTACGAATCATAGGGTGTGTCGTAGCAAGAAACAGAGACCAAAAATTCAGAAATCTGCTAAGTGGAGGTCAACCGTACGAGGCCATCCTATGAGTCGTAAGTTGCACTGTTAATTCGAAAAAAATGGACTTTTCGAAAAATATGATTTAATACTCAATTAATTTAAGTATAAACCAAATTCCCAAAATTTAAAGAATCCCCACTTAATTTAAATTTCAAGGAAAATTAAGAAACCTAAATTCAATTTTAAAACCTAACAAAAAAGTTTTAAAATTTCCAAGAGATGGATAAGGATTCAATTTCCATCTTGAGAGAAATTAATCACTCACAATTGTTGTTAACTTGCGGTTGACCAACAATTAGGGATTTTAACTAACTTTGAAAAAAAGGTTGACTGAATTTTAAAAGAATGGCTAAGTTTGAAAAAGTTAACTAAGTTTGCAAAATATTGACTAAATTTTAAGAAATTGACTAAGTTGAAAAAGTTGACCAAACTTGAAAATTGACCAAGTTGAAAAAGTTGACTAAATTTGAACTATTTTGCAAGAGTTTTACCAAAAATGAATTATAGTAATAATCCTAACACTAAAAAAATAACTAAAATAAAAATTAACATAAATGAAGACAAGGTTGGAGAAATAATTAGATTAACAAAAAAAGAGAATAATACAAATAAAGTTAGTGTTAGGAACTAGTAGCAATTATCATAAATATAACAAAATAAAGTCATAATAAGTGGACTAAGCTATTGGGCTTGGCAGGCCCAAATAGTTAACCTGTCCTAATTTCTAAAGATTGGGCCTGCTAACCCTTCAATTTCCATCGTTGCTGTTGCTGCCCTTTATATTGGCTTTGGCCCATTTCCTGCTATATATAACAGGTGTATACCAGTGTATAAACTATGTATACTGGTGCATACATCTGCTCCTTTGCACTCTATGACATGTATTTCGTCTTCAGAAGACCTGCAAGCAGCTCCAAGACCATGTAGGCTACTTTCTTTAACTGTAAATTGGGGCTGACTCGACAAAGGAAATTTGGGCCTTCCTGGCCCAAGGAAATGCAAGAAGGGGTTCAAAAGAACCCAAAATTGTAGTTCATGCAAAGAAGAAAGAAACAAGGATTAATACCTAAAAAAGATGAATTCTATCTACTATTAACGAATATGTGATGGCCTTGCAAATTAACCAATAGAGTGACAGTAGCCAAAATAATAGAGTGACAGTAGCCGAAATAAATAAAGAAACAGAGCTTCAAAATCAATCAAAACAATGAAGCAACTTAAACAAAATATGGCACTTTCCAGTAGCCAAATTTCAACAAATATCCCTAAACCAAGTTTTAAAATCATTTTCCTAGTGGTTAAAAGTTTACTTTAAGAAAAGAACTCTAATCACATATGACTTTGAACAAACATGCTTGCCCAGATGCATATTAACAAATAGATATAGCTCCTTAAAGAAATACATTCTACCAGTTATAAACATAACATGAACATGGGATGAGCACCACTTTGGCAAAGAAAAATAATAAGAAACTTAGTCATACTTCGTGTGGAATCAGTTTTTTGCAAACACCTTCTTAAAAAGATAATAAAGTTCCAGCAAATAAGCTCAAGGAGAAGCAAAACAGACAAGTCTTTAGACTAATGACACATATGAAACAGAAATAAATCAAGCTATTGTTCTGTAAAGCTAAGTAATTTGATCTTAAACTAGATTTCACATATTAAAGCAAAGATGAGGCATAAGCTGTCACAACTTAAAGCAACATAGTGAAATTAACCAAACAACATCAGGTTCATTTTCCACTTAAGAGTGGATAGATCCAAGAGTTCCATTCTCTGTAGTATTTGCCTCAAACACAAATCTTGAATCAACAACTTGAAGGTCTAACAGAAGGGGAACTTGGGTCTCCCCCACTTTAGCAGCAATGGAAAGACAGGCAACAGCTAAAGCACTGATGTGCTTGAAACGACGAAACTGGAACAAGGATGTAGGGGTGGGGATAGGAAGAAGTTCTCAAACAATCAGAGAAAGGAAAACATTCAAGTTTAGAAAGTAACAGAGAATGTCACCAACTACAGATACTATAACCCAGCAAATCAGTCCTTACTTCACTTGATTCAAAGAACACCTAGTATATAGCTACAAAAAAGATGAAAATCAGCTACTACATTATCACAGTAAGCAGATTTGACCCTTTCAAGATGCCGGAAAAGCCAGACTTCACAATAGGGATATTCTAACGTATTAAAGTAAAAATGAAGCATAAGTTGTCATAACTTAAGACAATGTAATGATGTCGACCAAACAACAATTAAATCATAATAAAAAGAGACGAAACAAATAACGAAAACCAAACTTTCCTGTTTATGTTGATTTCTGATGCAATATTATAGAATTCGTTCAACTGGAAAACTTGATGTCACAATTCTATCTAGTGAAGCAAATAGTCCTGGAAGAGAGAGATGCAAACAAGTTTAACAAATATGATAATCTAAGGGCCAAGGGAGCAAAATAGCTTCATAAGATACTAAATAACGATCCAGTAACACTCAAATTAAAGATGGAAACTAATCATATTCAGGAAATCATATTAAACAGGATGCTAAGAGGAAGTAGACAATCATGGAAACGACATATAAGAACATAGAAAATCTTAATAGTGAGCTTAGTAAGCCAAGGAAAGAAATCAAAGGAGAATGATTTAAAACAAGAGAACATCCTTATCTTACTCATGCTACCAACATAAAGGAAAAGAAACTTTAGTTATTGAGACAAACTCAAGATCTGGAAATCTTATTAAGAAAATTCAACAGAAAAGGAGCTTTTGGGGGGTATTTGGTTTGAAATCATGGTTCACAAAACACTTTTTAAGTCTAACTTTGAAATAATAATCAACAAGCAAATAGTAAACTGAAAACAGGATGAAACAGATGAGCATACAAACAAGACAACAACACAAAGCAAGTAACATTAGTCTTAAGACTAGATGAGCAGAAAGCATGTTCATATGCTAACCTAAAGGAAGCTAAATCACACGAGCCGCAATAACCAATATTGACTGATCAGGAATGAAGTAAAGATTCAACTAAAACTTAAATGATGAATACACTGTCAGAGACCCTCAAATACGCAAGCACGAAATAATCACAGTCGCACGTAAGGATTCAAATGACAACAGATGCAACAGAATGGTGTTTTAAGACAAAATCGTGTCACCACAACACTATAAAAGAATGCAGAACAGCCATCAGCCAAAAAACAAGAACATGAAACAAAAAATGGAAAAGATTTTAACTTTTCTGTAGCAGAGAGCTGGGACGACGAGCTTGAAGAAGACTGTTCACCACCCAAAAGTGATCTTACTCTCGGAACCTAAAGCTTCCAGCTTCAAGAACTCCTTCAGGTTGAATCAATTTCTGAGAATCACTTCGAAAAAATAGAATTGTTGGGTATGACTTTTTAAAAGAAATGAGGAACTCTCTTCTGGAAATTGAATGTCAAATAGAAATTTAAGGTTCTTCAAAGTAAGAGCCGCCCCCCTAAAACAGTGAGAATGGGGGGAATTTATATAGGAAACTTAGGGTTCGAAAGGGGGGGGGGGGGAATTTTAGGGATTTCTTTGAATTGAGAATCGAATTCAAATCTTGAGGAATCAATACGCGTTCAACTCATAGCCGTCGATCTCGGATGGAAGACCACCGACGGCATTGGCGTGCAACAACTCACAAATTCTCTCCAACGGCTAGGAGATAAGGGGAAAGGGGAGAGGGACACATATGTACTAGATTTGTTGAGGGGGAACGTTGGGGAATTTGTCTGGGGCAACCTGGGTTTGTTATGGTGTTCGCGTAGAAGGGAAGGGTGAAGGAGGCACGCGTGAAGGTGAAAAATGGAAAGGAAAGGAGTGAAAGGGGCGCGCGAGGGTCACGTTTTTAGGAGAATATATGTATAAGATATGTATGAATATGTTATGATGTATGCTGAGAAACAAAGAGTTGGGCCGGGTTTGGACTGTTTTGGGCTAATGTTTGGTCCAAAATTAATTAAAATGGATCCAAAGGATTGAAAAATGAGTTCAGGGGTAAGTGTATTTGATTTAAAAATTAATTAAATCAATTGTAATTTTGATTAATTAAATGTAATCAAATTGAATTTGATTGACTCATGACGAATTAATATAATTTAATTAAAGAGCTTTTAATATTATCAACCTGAAATAATTAAATTAATTACGAAATAATAACTTTTTAAAATAAAAGTAAAATATATTTGAGAAAATATTTTTTTTTACTTTTGAAAGCTAATTATTTCAAATTATCAAAATTAAAAGCTTAATAATTAATTTCTATTGCGAAGGGTAAAAATTGGATATCAACATGCACTACGACTCGTATAGGTAGACTCGTAGCAAGAATTCGAGAGCCAAAATATTAGAACAAAAATTGAAGGCCAAGACTACGAAAAAACATATGAGTGATAGCTCAAGCAACGACTCGTACCTATGGATCGTACTAGTTTAGTCTAAGATGCCAAGAACTTGATATGAGACCCGACTATGACTCATAGGTCATCCTACGAGTTGTACTTGCAAGACTTATCAATTGCCAGCTATCTTTTCTATGTGAAATCTAGGGTTATTTTGTAAATACTATATATAGTTTAAGTTAGGGTTTTAGAAAAGAGTTCGACTTGGAGACATTTTATCATCATCTTTTGAATCTTTTGTTAGTTTTTTAGTTAGTTTATCATTTTCTGTTGGAAAACCCATTTTGGCAATTGCAAATTTTGCTTTGTATTCATTATTGATCAATCAAGCTTTTGGATTTGCAACTTGTGGTACCTACTTTCTTCAGTGCTTTTGGTAAAACTCTCATTTATGTCTTGTATTAGCATGTTTACTTGTTTTTCCTTAGCCATGAGTAGCTAAGAACCCACAACTCAGGGTTGTGAGAGTCATGGGTCGTTGACTTGAAATAACCTAGGTTTCCTGCATTTCTACGATTGGAGTTTGCATGTGTTATCTATTTCCCTTCATTATGATTGTAGTTTGGTGGTGGCCAACACCAAACCCCGCCTACTAGCACTAGCCCGACCAAGGTAGTGACGAATAGGAAAAGAAAAGTAGATGACAAGATTCGATTGACGTGTTCTCATCTAATCAACCAAACCTAACCAAGGGGAGGTTGACTGGGATAATTGGTAACGGTTAGTTGGCACACCATGTTGGCCGACCAAGAGCCATGGTGAAATTTGACCTTCACCTTCATAAAAGAGCTGGAAAAACCTAAGTTACCATCATGCATTGGAATTTCCAATTGTAGTTATGTTGCCTAGGAAAATCAAGTCAATGAACCATAGTGAACACAATTTCCAAGTTGTCCCCAAAATTGAGTGTTTCCTTGCATCGTAGTTTAGTATTTATTTTACTTTGTTCATGAATCATAGAAACCCCCCTCCCCCATTTAGAGATATTAGTTATTTATGCTTGAAATGAGTAGTAGTGGATTCTTGTAGTCAAGCCCCATATTTCTTGCGGATTGGACCCTGACCTTTTGTTAGGTTAATTGCTGACAACAACCGCTTTCTTATTGAAGCGTGAAAATCAATCAAGGATTGAGGGCCAGGACAAGCAACCGGGCTCACCCTCGTAGTCAAAATAAGACATAAAGAAGAGTATCTCAATACATACTAAGAAAAACATAGACTATGGTCCTTGAAGTGGAAGACTCACCGACTAGCTTGAGTAGCACCGATTTAGCCACATGGAGTAGGAGGATAATCAACTTGGTCACTGGTTCCTACATGATGATATCATGTAGGCAAGAGTATACGTTAGTACATTTGAATGTACTAAGTATGTAGGATGCAATGCAACAAGAGATAGATATCATAATCAAAATGCATAACAATAGGCAATAGACATAATATAACAATATAGTATGAATGATCAATGCATAAGTGAAACATGCTTAAGTAAGTCATGCTCATATAGGATATCATATGTTTAGAAGATACCAAGCTAGAATTCCAAAGTACAAACCCCTTGATAGGTTAGTGATGATACCGCCCCATCACTTAGATGGTGAGGTACAAACCCTTCACTAGGTTGGTGATGATGCCGCTCCATCACACCGGTGGAGAAGTACAAACCCTTCACTAGGTTGATGAGTACAAACCCCCATCGAGGTTAGTGATGATGCCACCCCATCACTAGGTGGAGAAGTACAAACTCTTCACTAGGTTGATGAGTACAAACCCCCATTTAGGTTATCGGGGTTCTTGGTCCCCCCAGATTGGGCATGGTATAATTCATCACTTTATATAGAATTTATCATATACATAAGCTAATTTCATCATCATATAGTCAATCATATCATATCTCATGCTTAGGACCTCTAACTCCTCAAGAAACCATATTTGGACATTTTAACAAACACTTAGAGGGTGTGTAATGCTAGTATAAAATCATGAAATATAGAGATGAAATCATGCAAGATAATCCATTGTAAAATCATCAATCAACACCTTGCAACACCCTCAAGCAACATACATCAAAACCCCTCCTCAAATCTTACAATAGATCAAAGATTTATGGCTCAAAACATAGTAAAACAGTCACAATTTCACATAGCTTTAATATAGTATGCAGTGAATTTCATAATAAGCAAGACTCATTTGTAAATCAACTTTAGGTCATGCAATTTGAGAAAAAAGAAGGTTAAGGAACCATGGTTGAAAGAACCTAATGGTTAAAACCCACATACCTTAGCTTTGAAGAAACTCTTGGTGAAGATTGGAGATGGAGACTTGAAGTTTGAAGAAGAACCTTGAAGGAAAACCTTGGATAAGGATGAGGGTTTGAGTCTTGCATCTTGAGAGAAATATAGGACTAAGGATTTGAGTGACTATTTGGAAATGTCTTGGGTGATATGAGGCTGAAATAATACTAAGTATAGGTATATTCTCGTATGGGAAGGCTTAAGTCTTGGACCAAAAAAAAAAAAAAAAACTAGACAGAAAATACACTGGGGCGTGTAGCGCCCCAAATGCAGATCAACACTGTTTTTGTCAAATTTTGAAATTTCGAAATTCGCTAAGGTTGCTATAAGATCGGGGTTAGACCCTTTTTCCCCTAATTTTGACCCCACTGAATAAGAATATGGAGTCAGATTTTCGATATTATGCATGGATTTGAATTTTGAGATATATGGAATTTAAAAGTCTGAGCATTTCAATGCATATTTTTGGGTACTTTTTTGGTGTTGTTTCAATATCTCCCCTTTGAGAACATTCATCCCTAAATGTAAAAGAGACGAACAAGACAAGAGTGATCATAAAACAATCAATCCCAACAAGAATGCAACATTACATTTAAAATACCATTTTCAAAATCTTAACATAAGTATAAAATCATCCTAAACTTGTTAACCTAAATATAAGTGCATATGAATGACATAGGGGCTGAAACATAGGACTTGGAATCACATGAAGGACTTAGTTACTATCTTAGGCTTGATTAGAGTGAATGAGGTGCAAATATCGCTCCCATAAGACTGTTTCAGCTTCCTTGGAGACACCTTTAACTTGATGATCCTCTCAAGAGGTCCTTAACGAATATCACATCCTCATTAATCAACTTCTCCACTCATCCATCCAATACCTCCACTAGGGCCTTCCTCTAAGCCAAGTTGTCCTCCACATCACCCACAATCTCAAAGAGTGCAATAACACTAGAATCACCAACACATCTCATCAACCTAGAAGTATGAAGAACCGAACTAACCAAACCCCTATCCATAGGCAATCCCCAAACTTATGCAACTTTACCAACTTCTCCCTTCATCCTATAAGGACTCACAACCATAACTCATTTGTTAATCTTAACCACAGCTATCCTACTTGTCGCCATGAACTACCATCTCACCCTTGGTAGACTACCTCCACTATCATCTTTCTATACAAAACATCCAACTCTAATAAGTTAGAATCAAGGCCTTGCTTAATCTAGACCTCTTAACTAAAAAAGATTTGGAACCATCAAAAATGATATACCACAATGCTCAACTTCCCTCTACCTAACTTTCAATCTAACCAACTGATGGACCCCACTAGTCTCCTCCTTGCCACCATCAACAACATATGCTAGGCTACCTAGAGTATCGATCGCAAAATTAGCCTTACCGGGGAAAAATAATGCACACTCATTTCATAATCCTCAAAATATTCTAACCATCTTCATGTTATCCATAATGCACACCTATCATATTTAGCAAACAATCTCTCATCCTTCAAGACTTGCAACACTATCCCCAAATTATTCACAAGCTCTAAATAAATCAATACCTCATCACTAAAGACCACCACAAATATATCATGGTAGGGTTTTAAGATCCTATTCAAGAAACCCACAAATACTACTGATGCATAAGCCAACCAAACAACTCCACCAATATTCAAAATGATCATTCCTAGTTCAAAAGGACACTTAGGGATATCACCTACCCTCTTCCACACTTGAAAACAAAACCCGAACCTCAAATCAACCTTAGAGAAGTGACTAACCACCCATTATAGTTAACCAAATAGATTAACCATCCTTAACCATCATATTACAACCTTACGGGTTCTACACTCATCGAAAGCATGCTATGCAAATAGCCAAACCACCTCAAGACCTCCAACCTATCAAACTAGGGTCAATCAAGATCACAAGACTAGACTCTATGTAACAAAAACATGGGGCAACCCTTATAGACCCTACTAGCCACCATAGACTAATGCAACCATATGAGACACACACATAAATCCTACTAGGACAAAGGAATAGCACAAGAGATAGCAACTCCTGAACCTATCAAATCACCCTACTCAAAACGTTGGTCATAATATTGACCTTACTTAGGGTGAACTAAGTCATAGGAGGAGCAATAGAAGAGAACCTACTCATAAGCTCCGATAATAGCCTACTAAAAAAGAAGCTCCTAATACCTAAGGAAGTCAAGGTCTAGGGTAATCTCTAATCGCCTTCATCTTACTAGGGTCCACCTTAATACCATTACCCAACATCACACGACCTAGGAAGGCAACCTCTTACAACCAAAATCCCCATTTCTCCTATTTAGCATCCAACTTTCTTCCCTAAACTTTGTAGTACTACCCTCAAAAGACTCACATGTGTTACCTTATTAGGGAACACAAACCATCATATCATCACCAAAACCACCGCAAGCCTATTAGAGTAGGTGCTAAAAGATCTTATTCATGAGATATGCAAGCATAACCAAAGTACTAGTCGAACCAAAAGACACTACCCCAAATCTAATTGATTGGAAAGGGACATTCAAGGTCTCATCTACCACCACCAACAATTCTAATTACCAAAACAACTTAGGTTCAACACCTCCAATTCTCACAAGGTGATAAAATGCAACCACTTAGAGACCAAATGTACCTTATGACAAGAAATGGACCTGCCTTCCTTGGTACCATTTGACAACCTCCTACTCAAGGATGGGCTCATTAGAGATTCGGGGTCTAACTCTATGGGTCCCACTATCCATGAAGACACAACATGCATGCAATCATTCCATACCTATAATGACATCAAAATTCACCATACCAACTCCAACAAGCCACAAAGAAAGACTTAATGCAATACAATCCCGGATCAATACCTATAAACCTTTCGAGCAACAATATACCTAACAAAAGGATGGACACCAAAGATCCACACAACAACTTGGGGACACAAGAAGCCCCACTAGCAACCAAAAGAATAGAGAAGAAATAGTGGCATACCAGGCCTAACAATGCATGCACAACAAGGCCAAGGAAACTTCAACTTATCGGTAATAGCATCGGAAACTTCATCCCCTCCTTGATCCACTTGATCAACATGACCACCTCAATCCAAAGGTCGACCACCCTTACACTTCCCTTGAACATATGGACAATCCACTAGCTTGTGACCCTCTTCAATATATCTATAACAAGCATTGGTCTTCCTTACCACCCCCTCATCACCTCTTTTACCCCTTTTACTCTTATGAGGACACTCTTTCTTCGTATGAACCATCTTTCCATAACCATAACAAGCGTTAGTACCTCTAAAGCATGGGCCATCATGGCATCTAGCACACCTTGGGAACCTAACATAAGGCACCATAACCCTTCTATATTTGGGACTCTAGAACTTTCCTTCAAAATGGGCCCTTTTGGCCTCACTACACCTCCGCTTACCATTTTAACTCTCGGGAGCACTCACTTGCTGATTGAGTTGGTTTGCCAATGTTGTCACTGCCTTAGCCATTACCCATAGAGTATTAAGAACCTCTATATTTGATATATCGCCATGTTAAGTAGTTTGAGACATATCCTGAAATGTAATGGTTAGGGGTTAGCAATAATCCCTAGGGGATCTAACTATATCGCATGACATAGATCATAAAGCAGTGAAATATTTCCTAAAGTGACTCATAGCCTCCTATTCATAGTTGTGGTGCACAACATAGGCATGAATAAGACTCTAATCAATGTTGTGTGTTGGACTCCGAGGATCTATCAACCTAGTGCTCTGATACCACGTTTGTCATGACCCAAGTCTAGGGCTTAGACGTGAACGACTAACGAAAAACCCAAAGGAACTCCATACGAGCCTCATAGCATATCATTACACATCCTTGGTCGCGGAAGCAATGTAAAATAATATAAGAAACATAAACAAGGGAAATTGGGACTAAGGGAGAGAGCTTAGTAGTTAAGTAATATGTAAAAGTTTAGAAAACAAGGGCAAGGTACTAAGAGGAAAAGCTTGCATAATATCATTATCAAGAGACAAAAAAGTTAAGGCTCATACCATAGATACATAGCATGTCTAACAATACCTCTACTACATAGATAGGAGCGGGGGCCAACACAAGCAACCAAGCTTACCCTCGTAGTCAAAATAATATGTAAAAAAAGAGTGTCATAATAAACAATTAGAGAAACATAGACTAGGGTCCCCGAAGTGGAGGACTCACCAACTAGCTTAAGTAGCACTGATCTAGCCACTTGGAGGAAGGGGATCATTAACTTGGGCACCGGTTCCTACATAGTGATATCATGTAGGCAAGAGTATGCGTTAGTACATTTGAATTTACTAAGTATGTAGGATGCAATACAACAAGAGATAGGTATCATAATCAAAATGCATAACAATAGGCAATAGATAATATAACAATATGACATAAATGATCAATGCATAAAGTAAAACATGCTTAAGTAACTTATATTCATATAAGGTATCATATGTGTAGAATAGATCAAGCTAGATTTTCAAAGTACAAATCCCATGGTAGGTTAGTGATGATGCCGCCCCATCACTTAGGTGGTGAGGTACAAACCCCTCACTAGGTTAGTGATGATGCCGCCCCATCACCCTAGTGAAGAAGTACAAACCCTTCACTAGGTTGATGAGTACAAACCTCCATCTAGGTTAGTGGTAATACCGCCTCATCACTAAGTGGAGAAGTACAAACACTTTACTAGGTTGATGAGTGCAAAACCCCAATAGGTTATCTAGGTTCTTAGTCCCCCTGGATTGGGCATAGTCTAAGGCAACACTTTATATAGAATTTAACATATACATAAGCTCGTTCTATCATTATATAGTCAATCATATCATATCTCATGCTTGGACCTCCAACTCCTCAAGAAACCACATTCGGACATTTTATCAAACACTTAAAGGATGTGTAATGCTAGTATAAAATCATGAAATATAGAGATGAAATTATGTAAGAAAATCCATTGTAAAATCATCAATCAATACCTTGCAACACCCTCAAGCAACATACATCAAAAACCCTCCTCAAATCTTACAATAGATCAAAGATTTATAGCACAAAACATAGCAAAATAGTCATAATTTCACATAGCTTTAACATAGTGTGCAGTGAATTTCATAATAAGCAAGACCCA
>JAOTQJ010062102.1:0-13723 GCA_025642045.1 Solanum sejunctum | reverse complement strand
TTAAAGAGAAGACAAATGTCATCAACTATGAATTTATCTATGAATTTAAATTTTAAAATAATTCAAATAGTTTTTAAGGATAGTGATAATTATCTACAAATTTAAATATAAAAACAAAATCTAAAAGCAATAACTAACACACGTGTAGTTATTCCTAAACATTAGGAAGAAAAAACTAAATTTAGAGTTCTTTATTTAAGGAAATTATTTCATGAGTAAACCAATCAATTTTGAAAAAATAATTTTATCTTTTTAAAAAAAAAATTGCAGCAAAAAATTATGAAATATTCCTGTAGAACTTGAATTACACTTAGTGACCATTTACTATTCTTTGTGAAATATTTTATTTTCTGCAAAATGATAAATACCAATCGAAGTTGCGATGATTATGGAAAATCTATTCTAGCCTAAGCTTTAACATCAAGAGGATATGTATTCTTTTATGAAATTTCAAGGTTACTTACCATCTTTTGTGTTCATCTTTTCGTTTGTCTTATTTAGAAAGGACATTTAAAAAAAATAATAGTCTATTGAATTTTTTTTAGTACAGAGTGATGAATGCTCATACAAATGAGCAATCTAAATTATAAGCATTAGAGTTCTAGATATTTCAAATTTGGACAGAGTATAATATAGCACCAAATTTGATTTTTTTTCCTTTTTGTTTATAATTTAGAATGATTTTACTTTTTTTTTTCTTGCAAGATTGAAGGTGTTTTGAATTTGATGGATTTGATTTTTTATTTCTATAGTTTGAAATATTGTTGAAGTTATTACTGCACATAATCGTAGTGTAGCATTTATTTGAGAATAATTATGTCTTATAAAATTATCTTTCATTTGGTTGTTGACGCAATTGATATTATTAGGCAAAGGTTAAATACTATTTTTTTTTAATACCCGGTAAAATTATTAAAATACCTGTAGAACGAAGACGTGCACGTAACGCATCTACCAAAGCTCAGATGAAAAATCTGCGACCGAATTTTGCGATCAACTTGAAAAATCGAGTCAGAAAATGATCTCGATACAATTTAAGAACAAATGGATCAAAAAATAATTTTCGCAAAATTGACCAGAAACAGCGAGGGTACGCGACAGCTTCCCTATGCAGACCCATCACAGATCCACACTTATATTTTTCCTCAACTTTTCGACGGGATTAAATTTTTGAAAATTTCCAGGTGTGCCACAGGTTCGCGTCGCAAACCTGTTATCCTGACATGTTCCACCAAAGTTTAAAATTTTAAATCTTTTGAGGGGCATTTAGACTTTTTCCACCCCCTCCTAAACCTAAAACATGACCTATTTTGGTCGTTTTGATGAGTAAATAGGGTCAAAAACCCTATTCTAAGTCCTTCAGAATACTTGAAAGTCACGACTTTAGGGAGAAGAAAGAAGAACGTGAGATTGGAGAATTCTTGACAGGTGATTTGAAGAGCTTTATTCCAAGTATGTAATACTAAATGAAAACATGGGATTATTCTTTCATGTGCCCCAAAGATGGTCATAGATGAGTTCAGAATCTATGAGTCCCCATATATGTTTCTTGATTATTTTCTTGGAAATTGTATCTATTAAATGTATTTTCATATGTTGATGATCATCATAAAATTATTTTCTTAAATCGAATACTTTTCATGAGATATTATATAAACCCTATATGTTAACTTTTGAAAGCATGCATGAATGAACCTAGGGATGGAGTCTAGTTCCTTGATGTGAGTATGATGATGGAAATCTTGATGTGAGTATGAGGTTGAGTTATTTAAGCTTGATGATCCTATGAGTCTTCATAATTGAGTTCTTGATGTTATGTCTAAACAACTTCTTCTAATTGATGATTAGAGTCCTTGAGTTTGTAAAAGAGAATTGAGTTCAGTGAAATGAGTTAAAGTCGAGGACCCTTGAGTTTGAGTTAATATGATGATGAGAGTCTCCATGAAACTAATTGAGATGATGAGAGTCTCCATGAGACTAATTGAAATGATTAGTATCTCCATGAGACTAATTGAGATGATGAGTGCCTCCATGAGGCTACTTGAGTTGGTGACGAGGATTCTTATGAGCATTGTGTCTTGGGAGGAGTATCGAGTACCGAAATGAATAAGAGTGAGTTCCACTTACACTCATTACCTACGTCGGCCCATCATAAGAGAGGATTGAATCATTACATCTCATGGTCCCCTCCCGAGTTTACATCCTTGAAATTAATAGAGGATGGCAGAGTTCAGATTCTTTGTGGATCATGTCCGTTCTATTCCTGAAAAGTATCGGACAGTTGTGGAAATATCAGCGTGATTGTTGTACAACCCCTGGCTCATAAGTAGTTGTTGTCAGTTAAGAGAAACTCCTAGAAATTTCCTAACAGAGTACTCTGAGACGAGATGAGATGAGATAAGATGAGTTGAGATAAGTCTCTCTGAGTAGAGATGGGATGAGATGAGTTGAGAGGAGTTGAGTTGCGTTCCTTTAAGATGAGTCCCTCTGAGATGAGTCTGATTTGATTGATGAGTTGATTGGTTGACTTGTCTACTCTTTAATCTTTCTTTAGATAGACATTTGACATGCTGATTGATTTTTGTATTGAGTTGATATTGTTTCTTTATTATTCTACCTATTTCGATTTCAATTAGCTATTTTACATGCTAGAATATTCCACGTATTGACATCTTTCTCTGGGACTGCATCATTTCATGATATAGATACAAGATTTGGAGATCATCAATAGGTGCATCATTGAGGATTTGAGACATTCAACTGATTGATGAGCCTCCCCTACTTCAGAGGATTAATTATATTTATTTCATCTTGCTTTAGAGTTAGATCTGATTAGCTATTATTTTGATTGAGGTAGCCATGGGTCTTCATTGGCACCACTTGATAGTGATAGAGGCTTCATAGACTAGAATTTAATGTTTATATTAAGACTTATTGAGCTAGTTTCTTTCTACTAGCCCTTTTATTTATAATATTATTTTTGAGACTAGAAGATGAGATGTCCCACTTATTCTCATTTATCTTCCGCTGATTAATAAGATTGTTGATTGAATGAATGTGATGAGGCTAAGTGGTTCGCTTGGGCACTAGCAATAGTCTCTAGGTGTTGTTACATCTAGGGTACCCTCCCAGGGCATGACAAACTTGGTATTAGAGCACAAAGTTCAAGTGTCTTAGGGAGTCTATGAAGTCGTATCTAGTAGAGTCCTTATTATTTGTGCGAAAAGCTCCACATCTATAATTTGGAAGGTATAGGACATTTAGGAATTGTTTTTCTTCTTTTAGATTCTAAATTGTGCTATAGAGCTATTTCCTAAAAAGTCTATAATGATTAGTGTGATGCTCTAAAACTTTTGGCTATGCCTCATCCATGAGATGATAGAGACGGTAATGTTCAAACTCTTATTGATGAGATCCCCTGCAGTAAAGTAATCAGAATGGTAGAGAGACTGCACCAAGCTTGAGAGAAGATGACTAGTGTGCTAAGTTTATTGATCAGAAAGAGTGCACTATTGCTCATATGAATAATGCATTTGAGTTAGTTCTAGATGTACCCAGGCCCTCTTATTCAAAATTTGCTTCCGATGTTACCCATAAGATAGAAACTTATCTCTCTAAAGGAGTTTAATGTTACCAACTAAGAGTGAGGTAAGATCTTATAAATCCCGAGTAGAATTGAATCATCCTAAAGTTAGAAGGATGAGGCTGGTAAGAAAAGAATGAGATAGCAAGAGTGATGGTTGATTGAGGCTTATAGTTAGAGTTATGTACCTATTAGGTAAGTAATAAGGTGACGAGTCGATTGCCCTAAGTTTGATGGAAAAAGGTGATGAGTACCCTATGATTTTTATGGTGAGGTATATATATAGAGAGAGACAGAGTTAGTATCAGGATATGATTGAGCTAAGGGGGAGATGGTAATGTGATAGATCAAAGTTGATCTTGAGTGTTCGATAGTGATAGGTTGATTTGGATGAGGCATTAGTTTTACCATCTCGTATATTATACTTCAATAATGATGCTACTCTATTGCCATCTGGTGTGTAACTATCATGCCCATGGCCTAGTCCCATATACCACTTATTGATTGTCATTTATGTTGAGTTATGAGGACGAAGAGTGATGAGTTCATTCATTAACTTTGATCTTACCCCATGGATTTAAGTGTTTCCACCCCTATGTTGAATAAGATATGACCTGAATTTTACACTATGTGTAGTTCTGTGAACTTAGAATGAGTCTTGATAGATGAGGGAGATTTTACTTCCTTATGAATGTCCTCAAATAAGATTTCTCAATTGAATCGTGCTAATGATCGGTGTTCCAAGTTCTTTGAGTGATCTTATCTTCCCATGTCTTAATAGAAATGTTGATGATAGTAGAATAGTGATAACTGATAGGAGAGAGTGAGAGTTCTTCATTATAATGCTATCTTACGCATGCACTAACCTTTAGCCTATTATGCCATTATTGATGGTAGGATGTAGTGATGACGAGTTCCCTTTGGTCAAAATAGTGATGTTGATAGTAGTAGTTGGAGAATGAGGGTAGATGGGGAGGAGTGAATGTACCCTTATTGTGACATTGGTGTTGTACTTGTGTGATGTAGGGTTAGGGATAGGGAGTAGGAGAGAGATGAGACTTTATTACATGCAATAGATAGATAAGAGTATGTTGGTGTGTATTTGTGTAGGAGTTCATTGAATAGTGGAGGTAGAAGTGCTAAGTAGGCTTAAAAATTCTAAGACAGAGTTGAAGGGGTTAGAGTGATAGGCTTGAATGCGTGGTTGTTATTATGTAATTATTGATGACAGACTATCGAAGACTTCATAATAGTGAAGTGGTGAAGAGGACTAGTGATCTTTTAAAGAAAACCCCCTATGGAAGTATAAAGCTAAGTATTGAGGATTAGCTTTGTATGAATATGATTGTCTTAAGGGTAGCACCTCATTGTCTTAAGGGTAGCACCTTGAGGCTCAGAAGTAGGCTTCAATGGAATAAGAAGATATGGATAAGTAGAGAGTTGAATAGGAGCTATAAGCTTAAGTTGTTAGAGTAGAGTATCATGAAGAAGAGCACAATTACGACAAGGTACTAAGCTTGAGAGTTATACATAGAGTCTTATGTATTGATGGTCCCATTCTCGATTAGAGTTGATGATTTCCTTCCTAAGTTCGAAGGACTGATTATCGAAGTGTTTAAATGATTTAAATTGATTGAGTTTCAATGTTCCATTCATGTTTGATAGTGAAAATATCTAAAAGAGTATCTCTACTCTTGTTCTGAACCAATTTGTCTATTCTGACTGATTTGTGATCGATCGAATGGGTCGATAGGTTGATTTGTGGAGTGATTGATAAGAAGAGTCTTGGTCATTATTTGTTCCTAATAATAAGAATGTTGAAGGTAACGTTCTTACCCTTGGCTTAATAGATATTCCCATTCTTGAGTTGATTGTCTATTCTTGAGTCTGAATAGAGATTGTTGAGAGTGATAAAGAGTCGAAAGACTAATGGGTAGATGAGAATGTTGAGATGATTTTTGAGTCTATTAGTGCCTTGATATCCACTTGGACTCATCATTCAAGGCTAAATGATCCCAAGAGGGAGATGATGTAACACCCGATAAAATTAACAAAATACCCCTAGAATAGAGACGCGCACGTAATGCATTATTTGAAACTCAAATAGGAAATTTGAGATTGGATTTGCAATTAGAGCAGAAAGTTGAGTTGGAAAATGATCTTGACTCGATTAAAGAGCAACTGGGTCAAAAAATAATTTTTGCAAAATTGACCATAAACAGTGAGGGTATGCGATATCTCCGCAATGAGGACCCATCGCGGACCCACACTTATATTTTTCCTCAACTTTTTGATGGGACTGAATTTTCAAAATTTTGCAGGTACATGACAGGTCTGCGACGCAGACCTGTTATCCTGATTTGTTCCACCAAAGTTTAAAATTTTAAATCTTTTGAGGGATATTCCATACTTTTCTGAACCCCTCTTAAACTTAAAACATGACCTATTTAGGTTGTTTTGATGAGTAAATAGGGTGAAAACCCCAGCTCTAAGTCCTTCTTCACAATTCTTGAAAGTTAGGGCTTGAGAGAGAAGAAAAATGAATTTGAGATTGGAGAATTTGATGGATGATTTGAAGAGTTTTATTCTAGGTATGTAAGGCTAAATGAAGACATGGGATTATTCTTCCATGTGCCCCAAAGATGGTCATAGATGAGTTGAGAGTCCATGAGTCCCCATATATATTTCTTGAAATACTTTCTTGAAAATTCTATCTATTACATGTATTTTCATATGTTGATGATCATCATAAAATTGTTTTCTTGAATTGAATACTTTTCATTAGATATTTTATAAACCCTATGTGTTAACTTTTGAAAGCATGTATGAATGAAGCTAGGGATGGATTCTAGAGCCTTGATGTGAGTATGATGATGGGAATATTGGTGTGAGTATAAGGTTGAGTTATTTGAGCTTGATGATCCTATGGGTTTTCATAATTGAGTTCTTGATGTTATGTCCAAATGACTTCTTCTAATTGATGATCTGAGTCCTTGAGTTCTTAAATGCGAATTGATTTCATTGATATGAGTTAAAGTTGAGGACACTTGAGTTTGAGTTAATGATACGATGAGAGTCTCCATCATACTAATTGAGATGATGAGAGTCTCCATGAGACTAATGAGATGATGAGTGTCTCCATGAGACCAATTGAGATGATAAGTGCCTCCACGAGGCTACTTGAGATAGTGACGAGAAGTCTTATGAGCGTTGAGTCTTCGGAGAAGTATTGAGTACCGAAATGAGTAAGAGCGAGTCTCACTTTCACTCATTACCTATGCCAGCACAACGTACAATAGGATTGAACCATTACATCTTATGGTCTCATCTCGAGTTTACATCCCTGAAATCAATAGAGGATGGCTGAGTTCAGATTCCTTATGGATCATATTCGCTCCATACCTGGCAAGTATGGGATAAATTTGGCAACATTAGTGTGATTATTGTACAACCCCTGGCTCATAAGTGGTTATTGTCAGTTAAGAGTAACTCGTAAAAAGTTCCTAACTGAGTACTCTGAGTTGAGATGAGATAAGACGAGTTGAGATCAGTCTCTCTAAGTCAAGATGGGATAAGCTGAGTTGAGATGAGTTGAGATAAGTCCTCTGTGATGAGATGAGTTGAGTTGAGTTCCTTTGAGATGAGTCCCTCTAAGATGAGTCTGATTTGACTGATTAGTTGATTGGTTGATGGATCACTTTTCTACACTTTATTCTTTCTTTAGATAGACATTTGACATGTTGATTGATTTCTATATTGAGTTGATATTTTTTATACATTATTCTACATTTTTTGGTTTCAATCAACTTTTTTATATACTAGTACAATCCACATAATAACGTCCCCCTCTAGGACTGCATTATTTCATGATGTAGATACAAGATTTAGAGATTGTTAACAGGCGCGTCGTCGAGAATTTGAGACGTTCAGCTGATTGGTGAGCCTCCCCTACTTCAGAGGATTCATTATATTTATTTTATATTACTTTAGAGTTAGATTTAGTTAGCTATTATTTTGATTGAGGTAGCCATGGGTGTGTCATTGGCACCACTTAATAGTGATAGAGAATTCATAGACTAGAGTGCAATGCTGATGTTAAGAGTTGTTGAGCTAATTTCTTTTTAATGGCCCATTTATTTATAATATTATTTTTTAGACTAAAAGATGAGATGTGCCCATTTATTCTCATTTATCTTTTGCAGATTAATAAGATTGTTGACTGAATAAATGTGATGAGGCCAAGTGGTTCGCTTGGGGATTAGCAATATTCTCTAGGTGTTGATTACGTCTAGGGTACTCTCCCATGGTGTGACATTTTTCCCATAAAAAAATTCATCTCCGAGCCAATTAAGGGTATTTTTAATTCTATTTTATTTATATTTTATTATGTGATTTATCTCATAATGTGATAAAAATCACATGCTCCTTAATATCTTTTATGTTTATAATTATGGAATATATAAGTAAGATACTATTCTCTAAAGGATTATTTTTCGTACTCTATGTGTGAGTTATTATTAATGTATTTGATGTAAGATTTTGGAAATTATGGGTCGCACATGTGGATCGACCCAATTCAAACTTAACTTGACCCGAGTATATGATTTATTTACGGTGATGCAGTTAACTGTCCAACCTTATCCTAAAGGATAAGGATGAACATTTGTTATTTGTCATGCCCAAGGAAGGGACCCAAGATGTGGTCGGCACCTGGAGACTATTGCTAGTCCCTAAGGAACCACTTGGCCTTATTCATTGAATCAACAATCTTACTAATCAACAAAAAATAAAGGGGTATAAATGGGCATATCTCATCATCTAATCTCAAATAATAATATAATGAAAGGCTCTTAGAAAGAAACTAGCTTGCAAGTCTTAACATTAACAATTCAACTCTAGCATATAAAGCCTCTATCATTATTAGGTGGTGTCAATGACAGACCCATGACTACCTTAATCAAAATAAAAGTTAAGCAGAGCTAACTCTAAAGCAAACTGAAAATGGGTAATGAATCCTCTGAAGTAGTGGAGGCTCACTAATCTGCTGAATGTGTAAATATCCTTAGTGATACGCCTACTAATGACCATTATCCTGTGTATCTAAATAATAAAATAATGTAATTCAAAAAGGGATGTCAATACATGGAATTTACTGGTATGTAAAAATAAGGGATGTCAATACGTGGAATGTACTAGTATATAAAATAGTTGAATGAAACTGAGGCAGGTAGAAAAATATAGAAACAATAATCAACGTCAAGGATAGTAACAATCAATATGTCAAATGTCTATCTAAAGCATGAACAAAGAGTAGACAAGAGACCCATTAACAAATCAACTCATCAATCAAATTAGACTCATCTCAGAAGGACTCACCTCATCTCATCTCATCTCATCTCGACTCAGAGTACTCAGTTTGGGAACTTCTGGGAGTTTCACTTATTTGATAACAATTACAGATGATCCATTGATTGTACAATAATCACACTGATGTAGAGAACAAATCAAAACCACATGGACAAGTCCAAATAGAGATAACAATCTATAAGTCCTCTATTGATTTTAGGGACTTCTAATCAGAAGAAATCTCATGATAAGACGATGTGATGGTTCTAATCCTCAACTATGCTTGGCTACGTAGTTAGATAAGTGCGAGTTGAACTAACTCTTACACTTTTAGTGCTCGATACTCCTCTCATGACTCAATGCTCATAAAATAATCCATCAATCAAACTATCTTGATCAAATTATCTCAATCAGCCTAGTGGAGGCACAGTCTTTCAATAAGTCATATAGAGACTCTAATCATCTCATCATCAACATCCCAATCAATATCTCAAGGATTAAAAAAATTAATAGGGAACAATCGAATAGACAAATTGTTAGAGTTTATTGATGGAGACTCAAGGGGATATCAAGTTCTATCAACTCCTCATCATTCTCACATCACAATCATAATCACAATCAACATTCTCAATCAAGGCTCTAGACTCAATCTCTATGTTCTTTCATGCATGCTTTTAAAAGTTAACATATAGATTTTATGCAATATATCATGAAAAAATATTCAATTCAAGAAAAAAAGTTTATGATGATCATCAACATACGAAAATATACGAAGTAAATATGATTTCTCAAGAAAATAATCAAGAATCATGCATTAGACTCAAGAACCTTCAACTCTCATCTAAGACCATCTATGGGAAACGTGAGAGAACAATCTCATACTTTTAGTTTAGCCTTACATACCTAGGATAAAGCTCTTTCAATTAACTGTCAAGAATTCTCCTTGAATTCTTCAATCTCACGTTCTTCTTTCTTCTCTCTTAAGCCCTAAGACTTAGATAGGGTTGGAAATTGACCAGAATGCCCCTCAAATTGAAAGAAAACCTTGAAAATGACACAGACTGGGCATAGACCAGCATATTTTCTTTTTGAAATTTCCTGTCAAAATTAAATGGAAAAATACAAAGTTTCTCCGCGTTCCTGGCGCGTCACACCTCAGACGCGCACCGACACTATTTTTTATTTAATTATAAAAAATTATTTTTTGACGCGGTTGCTCTAAAATCTGAATGAGACCATTTTCCCACTCAATATTTCATGCTAGTTTCATATTTGGTCTCGAATTCACAAATAAATCATGGGAAGATGCATTACGCACATGTCTCTATTCTAGGGTATTTTGGTAATTTTATCGAGTGTTACATCATCTCCCCCTTGGGGTCATTTATCCTTGAATGATGAGTAAGGGTAGATCTCAAGGCACGAATAGATTAAAAACTCATCTCAACATTTATATTTATCAATCAGTCTTTCGACTCCTCATTTCTATCGACAGTCTCTATTCAGACTCAAGAATAGACAATCATCACGAAAAGGCAATCAACTTAGTTAAGGGTGAGGAAATTTACCTTCAATATTCTCTTCATTTGGCACGAATACGTGCAGACTTTTTTATTTTATCTCTTCCTTATCTTCCCATGTGGCCTCCTCAATGAATTGATTCCTCTATAGGACTTTGACTGCGACTACCTCTTTGGTTCTCAATCGACGAATATGACGACCAAGGATTTGGACCAAAATTTCTTCGTAGGTTAGATTATCCTTAACTCCAATGCTCTCCATAGGGATTACCAAGTTAAGATCTCCCAAGTTAGGATCTCCCAAGCATTTCTTCAACATCGACACATGGAACACTGGATGGATACTATCTAACTTGGAAGGCAATTTTAATACATAGGCAACCTTCCCAATCCTCTTCATAATCTGATAGGGTCCAATATAGCATGTACTCAATTTTACCTTCTTCCTAAATCTTATGAAACCTTTCATAGTAACAATTTCGAATACATCCAATCATTCACCTCGAATTCCAAATCTCTTCTCTTTATATTGGTATAGGATTTTTGGTGACTTTTACAGTATTCAATCTCTCTCTAATGATCTTAACCTTCTCCATTTCATGATAGACAAGTTCATGCTCAATCAACTTCACTTCTCTAACCTCGAATGACCCAATTGGTGATCTACATATCATCCCATATAAAGCTTTATAGGGAGCTATCTGGATGCTTGCATAATAACTATTGTTATATGCAAACTTAATCAATGGTAGGTGATTATCCCAATTTTCCTTGAAATCAAGAACACAGGCTCTCACATATCTTTTAACGTCTAAATTATACGCTCCACCTAGCCATCTGTTCGTGGATGGAAGGTTGTGCTCGAATTCACTTTCAGACCCAATCCTTTCTGAAATGATCTCCAAAATTAGGAGGTTAATTGAGTTCCACTTTCCGAGATGATGGACAAGGGAACCCCATGCAATCTTACAGTCTCTTGAATATATATCTTGGCATACTCTTCCCCAGTATTAGTTATCTTAACTGCTAAGAAGTGAGTCAATTTAGTCATTCTATCCATAATCACCCATATCGAATCATGTTGCTTTCAAGACCTCAGGAGACCAGTAATGAAGTCCATATTGATTATCTCCCACTTCTATTCTGGAATCTCAAAGTTTTGAGCTAATCTACTTTACCTTTGGTGCTAAACCTTCATTTGATGATAGTTCGGGCACTTAGAAACAAATTCAGCAATAGACTTCTCTCAAGTCATTGTACATTTTGGTAGAGCCAGGATGAATAGAGTGTGTAGTGCTATGATTCTCACATGATTCTATCTCGTACACCATCAAAATTTAGGATGCACAGTCTACTCTAGTACCTCAACACCCCATCTCCCCCTTTGGAGAAGATAATCACTTTCCATTTTTAGACAGCCTCCTTCAATTGGAGTATGAAAGGATCTTGGTCTTGTTTTTCTTTCACCTCTACCACTAGAAATGAAGCAGACCCATTCTGTATATTAACTCCTCCCTCATCATTCTCCTTAAGTTGGATTCCTAATCAGGCTAATTGATGTACTTATTTAGCTAGCTCCTTCTTTCCTTCCTCTACATGGGTTGTGCTACCCATGTAAAATCTAATAAGAGCATCAGTGACAATGTTAGCTTTACCTGGATAGTAGAAAAATGCTCATGTCATAATTCTTGAGCAACTCCAACCATCTTCTCTGTCGCAGGTTGAGCTCTTTCTAGCTGAATACATACTCCAAACTATTGTGGTTAGTGAACACAGCCACATGCACTCCATACAAGTAGTGGCACTAGATTTTAAGTGCAAAAACCACCACAGCAAACTCAAGATCATGGGTTCGATAAATTCCCCTCATGTCTCTTAAGTTTTCCAAAAGCACAGGCCATCACTTTACCTATCTGCATCAACATACATCCCTATCCAACTCTTAAAGCATCACAGTAGATTGCAAAATCTTTTGTTCTATCGGGCAAGGTTAGAACAGGTGCAATAGTCAGTCTAGTCTTTAATTCTTGGAAATTTTTCTCGTATTCATTGAACCAATGAAACTTGACCTTTTTTTGAGTCAACTTTTTCAATAGTGCGGATAAGGAAGAAAATCCCTTAAGAAATTGGTGGTGGTAGCCTGCCAACCCCACAAACTTATTATGTCAGTTCCAGAGGTTGGTCTGGTCCAGTTTTTAACTGTGTCAATCTTTTGAGCATCTACTCAAATACCATCACCGGAGATAATATGGACTAAGAAAGCCACAGACTTAAGACAAAATTCACATTTTGATAATTTTGCATACAACCCATAGTCCTTAAGAGTCTGGAGGACAATTCTAAGGTGATTTGCATGCTCCTCTTTATCTCTTGAATACACAAAAATATCATCAATAAATACAATCACAAACATATTAAGATACGGTTTGAACACTCTATTCATCAACTCCATAAAGGTTGCAGGTGCATTCGTCAACCTAAAGGACATAACCAAGAACTCAAAACGGCCATATCTAGTCCTAAAGGTTGTCTTTGGAATGTCACATTCCCTCACTTTGAAATGATGGTAACCAGATCAAACAAGTTATCTATCCTTAGGAGAGGATATGTATTCTTTGTGGTGACCTTGTTAAGTTGCTTATAGCTAATACATATTCTGAGAGACCCATCTTTCTTTCAAACGAATAGGACAGAGGCACCCCAAATAGAAACACTCGGCCTTATGAAGCCCTTCTCTAACAAATCTTTCAACTATTCTTTCGATTTTTTAGTTGATCGGGGGCCATCTTATAAGGTGGAATTGAGATAGGCTAGGTATCAGGAAGAACATCAATCCCAAAGTCAATCTCCTTATCGGGAGGGACTTTGGGTAGAACCTCAGGAAACACTTTTGGAAACTCATTCATGATCGGAACTGACTCAAGAGTTGGAGACTCAACACCATCAAATTTAACTCTAACAAGGTAGTAGATACACCTCTCAGAAATCATCTTTCTATCTCTATGATATGAGATAAACTTTCCTTTAGGTGCTACGGAATCACCCTTCTACGCTAGAATTAGTTCATTCAAAAATTTGAACTTAATGGTTCAGGCTCTACAATCAACATAGGTATAACAAGCATGGAGCCAATCAATGCCATGGATCAAATCAAAATCAGTCATATCTAACTCAGTCAAATCAAAGTTTGTAACCCTATCATATATGGACACTACGCAAGGTCTATAGACTTTCTCATCTCGAATAGACTAGCTCACGGGGTGAGAAACTTCAA
>JAOTQJ010062070.1:0-13723 GCA_025642045.1 Solanum sejunctum | reverse complement strand
CCTCACTACTTCTATGAGGTAGCGGTAAGGTCTGCGTACAAGCTACCCTCCCCAGACCCCACTTGTGGGATTACACTGGGTAAGTTGTTGTTGTTGTTGTTTATTCAACCTAAAAAGACTTTAAAAATATGTTTTAGAATTTAGGATAAGATGGGAATGCCCAAAAGGCCCTTCCCGAATTAAAGGAAAAAAATTCACCTTGGAATGCGCACACATATGTAATTTTTGACTGAAAATTTTAAAATACATGGAAAAACTATTTTTCAGGAAATTACACATAAAACGCATTTGGCAAATACATTTTTTGTGTAATTTTCGTAAATTGTAATTCCTATCATAATTCCAAAGTGAGTCTTCGCGCCCCTTCCGGTTTGACGCCTGGATGCGAAAACCTGACTCTTTTGGTTCACTTTGGGAAAATTAATTCGCGTTTTTTCACTTTAAGTCAAGTCAAGACAATTGTTTGACTCATTTTTTCATGCTGATTGTAAATTCAGATCGAATTTAATGTCGAAGCTTTGGAAGATGTAATGCGTACATGATACATTTTAGGGACATTTTCGTAAATTAGATGAGGTGTTACAACCCAAGTAATTGCTGGTGCCCCTCCTGCCTTATTCCTTTTCCACTAGTCAAACTAGAGTCTAGCTACCCCCTTCAGCTGGTAGGCCGCCAACTCAACCTGGTCAGTATCAGCTATCCATATCACCTAAAATACCTTCTGAAGCTCCTCGAAGAAGTGCTTAGGATCCTCCTTCACATCAGATCCCATGAACTCTATTAGGTTCATTCTAAACATACTCTCTAACTCTAGCGGTATGTATCCCTTCATTCCTACGATCTCCCTGGCGACCGCCCTGGTTAGTGACTGCCAAGGCCAAGGTCTGAATGGCATGGCGAAGCTCCGCATTAGAAACGTCAGCTTGCTTTGGCTACTCCACAGGCATAACTAGGCCCCTAGGTTGCTCAGGAATTCAGCTAGGCTGTTTTGCATTCCTTCTGGCTGGGCGTCTTCTGACCCTGACTAGTTCGCTAGTTCTGAGGAGGCATTATAAAAAAACATGGCGTGAACGCATGAGTTAGAAAAGATTTCATAAAGATATACTCTGAAGCACGAGACAAAGAATGACAAGAAATATGACGCTTCCTAATGTCCTGTAGCCTCCCTATTATAGATGTGGCACGTTTCACACCCATAATACAGACTCTACTAGACACGGTTCCATAGACTCCCTAAGAATCTTGAACTTTGTGCTCTGATACCAAGTTTGTCACGCCCCGATCCTACGCCCTAGACATGGCTACATAGTTTATGAGTTCGAGTAATTTATTTACTCGCACCCATATCGATGCTCAATACTGCTCCCAAAATACTTACATAGCTCATACTTAAATGATCATAAGTTCTTGAAAATATGGTTTTTCTTCGGGACTTATCTTTCTCAACTAAAATCTTTAACATTACTGAACTAGTATCTTTCATGTACTTTAAAATATACTAGATTTGTCAACTAGAGTATCAAGAAACCTTTAAAAAAACCATTCTCTTGAACCATAATCTT
This sequence comes from Solanum sejunctum, assembly GCA_025642045.1. Taxonomy (NCBI): domain Eukaryota; kingdom Viridiplantae; phylum Streptophyta; class Magnoliopsida; order Solanales; family Solanaceae; genus Solanum; species Solanum sejunctum. The sequence continues at coordinate 12,161 of JAOTQJ010062070.1, read as the reverse complement.
TATGAATGTTCAGAAACCCTACATGAATTCATAGAAGATCATATATACTTTAAAATCTTGAAATCAATACTTTAATAACGGTTAAAGAATCAAGAATCAATATCATTCAATTAAGAATCGGTGCATACATAGGAAAATCTACTAAACTTTATAAGGTTTTCATGAAATTACTCTAAATCAAGACTTGGGATTTGTGGAATGAAAACTAAGTCGTACTTTTCTAAAATATTCTAAAAATAATGAATTTAGAGTGGCCTTACATACCTTGGAGAGTGTTCTTGAGGAATTGTAAGTAAAAATCTAAGCCTTACAAGCGTTTCTTGAATTTCCTGAACATAGTTTCTTGAGAGGGTTGCCTGAATGTATGAATGTGACTCAGAAAAATATGTTCTGGACTTAATTCAACTTTAAAACCGACTTAGTTAAGGATATGGAGTATGGAAATAGTCGAAAATACCCCTCCCCTAAAAAAATAAATCTGTCTCCTCCTGCACTAGTGCGCGACGCACTCTCGTGCTTTTTAGCGAATTCCTCACTTTTCATAAATTTTTAGGAAAAATCAAAGTGTGATTCCACGTCCACTTCCCGTCGCGGAAAGGGCATGGAAACCCAACTATTTTGAGCTTTCACTGAAAAAAATAATTCATGTTTTTTCGAGTTTTTGTCGAGTCAAGATCATTTTTTAACTCAATTTTTCTCACTGATCACAAATCTGGTGTCGAATTTGCAAATAGAGCATGGAAAGAGACATTACACGTAAGGTCAAGTCTAGGGGTACTTTCATCACTTCATGAGGGTGTTACATCCACATCGCATGCGCCTCCTTTAACTTTGCTAGTTAAATTTAATTTTGATATTCCGACCTCATTTGAAGTGGAAAAAATATAATCCATATATGAAATTTGATCGGAAACGGCCTTCTGGACACAATGGTACAATCAAAAGTTCCATAGAAGGTCATTTTAGCTCAATATGGATCCCATTTTCCAATATCAAAATCTACCAAATGGACCAAAATACACCTGAAAACCCCCCAGGAACTGAATGAAAGGTCCTTAGAGACCAAACTCAATATTCCAGATTCAACAGTGTGGTGAAAACTTTCTGTTGGAGAATGTTTCTTAAGAACGTTGACTAAAATCAACTATTAGCCCATTTCGACGGCTAAATTTGCAAAACTCGATATAATTGCACTGAACATGTTACTAGCCTAATTTGGTCATTTCAGAGTTGTTGAAATCATAAGAATTCCATTATGAGGCCATTTACTAGGAATTTACAAGAAAATTCATTTATGGTTGTAATGTCTCGTTTACCCTGAAACACTGCATAGATGTCAAATGATTCACCCAAGGATCAAATAATCAATGTCAATAAATTATAAGTACCCTGTGGTCACTAGGCAAATGTTTAAACTTGTAAAACATTCGTGGAACCACATAAATAACCTAGAGGGTTATTACACGGGGGTAGGGTAATAAATTGAATTTCGGATAAAGAATGAACGACTGTTCAGATCTATGGGTGGGGGTAGGGTGATAAATTAAATTTTGGATAAAGAATGTATGATTTTTCAGATCTAAGGGAGGTGGTGCAGGTGATAAATGAAATTCTAAATAAAGAATGTCCAAATTTGGGCATGAGGGTTGCTAGGGATAATTTTTACAACACTTGAACAATTCTTTTCCATTTTTGCGCTAAGTTTTGATGTATGAGTTAAGCTCAAGACCTAACTTGACGCTTTTTTTTAACAATAGATTTGATAAAAGAATAATCACAAATAAATTTTAATGGAGTGACTATCAATTTCATTTCAAACTTTTATTCAATTTTTATTCATTTAAAGATTACATAAATTGATTCACCTTAATGGAAACAAAACACAATTTAAAAAAAAAAGAAAAGTCCTGCAAATACATATTGATATCCATGTGACTAACCCCAGCAAAAGAAAAAAAACTTATAAGTTAGTTCTACGATTGTAATTAGTACTAGCTAAATTGAAAAAAAATCAGTTAAAAAGAATTCAGAAAAATTCATGACATCAATCTCTTCTGAACAGGAGAACTAATATAGTGATTAAGTATTTCTTCAATCCTACAAAAGTAAAAAAAAATCAAGTTAATAATTTTATAGATAAATAATTGTTTAGACAATTTTTGCTGGGATGGAAGATGCAATAACTTTTTGGTCCAGAGAATTTAGTGAGCCATCCAGAAGGTGACAGTGCAACAAACAACATGCTGGTGTCACAAGAAATCGCAATTTCTTTCGCCTTCTTATATAAATGACTACATCAGTTGGATAATGTAATTTGACATGTTGTTATATCATCTATTTTCTTAATCTCAATCTTCTACCCATTTTTGCCAGGGAGTCTCTTCTCTCCCTTGGGAGAAAGAGTAGTTCAGAGCAACTTGGATGAAGAGTACGGACAATGCAATAATCTAAAGAGAAAGCTCCAAGGAGATAATTTACAAAGTTAAAAAACCTACTGACTCAAATATGAAATAAATGAAAAGTTGGACAAAACTCATCTAAACATAATCTTGTGACTCTGTTATTAAATGCTAAATATGATAAACTACTTGATTAGCATATGGCTGCACAGTGATTGTGGATGCTTGATATTCCTTAGCTTATCATAATTGGGTTACTAAATTCATCATCATGTTTTGTTATGCTTAGTAACTTTGCAATCTAGTTTTGAAAATGATAGTTAGGGTACCTAGATTAGAGTGAAAGGTGTAAATGTCGTTGATGTAACTACTATGTATTTCTCATTTTATTCGTAGATTGAGTCATTGCTTGAAGACAAGCAACAATCCTAAGTTGAGGGTGTTGATGTGCTGTCAAAATATAACACATTTGATGCCTAAAGCAAGGGATTTTTTGAGTTCTTAATGTGACTTTTACGTTTTTTTATGTCTTTTTATGTTGTTCTTGCAGAAAAGTTAGGTTGGTATGATTTTGAAGAAAAGTTGCAGATTTTGCTGAATCAAAGGACATACGAGATTACCTATGAGTCATAGGCCAAGCTACAAGTCGTAGGGTATGTCGTAGCTAGAAACAGAGACCAAAAATTAGAAATCTGCTAAGTGGAGGTCACCTCTACGAGGCCATCCTTTGTGTCATAAGTTTTACTACGACTCGTATAGATGGACTCGTAGCAGGAATCAGAGAGCCAAAATATCATACCAGTTGAGTCTTAGATGCCAAGAAGCTGATAAGAGTCCTCAATTATGACTCGTAGGCCATCCTACGAGTCATACCTGCGAGGCATACCAATTGCCAACTATCTTTACTGTGTAATTTTTAGGGTTACTTTGTAAACACTATATATGCTTTAAGTTAGGATTTCAAAAGGGGAGATTCAAAACTGAGAAGAGAATATCATCTTTGAATATACTCTCAAGAAAACTTGTAGGTTTTTAGATTAAATTATTTTTTTCTCTTGGAAAACCTTATTTTGGGGATTTTAAACCTTGCTTTGTGCTTATTATCCATATATCAAGCTTGTACTTTGCAACTTGTGGTGTCTTTAATCGTCATTGCCTTAGGTAAAATTCTCAATCATGTCTTTTATATGCATTTTTGTTAGTTTTGACTTAGCCATGAGTAGATAAGCACCAACAACTTGGGGTGGGTATTTGACCTGAGATAACCTAGATTTATTACATGTCTATGATTTGTTTTTTGCATATATTGTTTACTTCCCTTCATTATGATTGTTGTTTGGTGGTGGCAACACAAAACCTCGGCTACTATCATGATCCCGACCAAGGTAGTGATGAATAGGAAAAAAAAAGTAGTTGATAGAATTCGATTGATGTGTTCTCGTCTAATCAACCATTGGACCATTGGTGCACCATTAGGGACTTCAATGTGATCACTTCACCAGAGGAAAAGAAGGGGGTGTGATTTATAACACGAACAAGAGTTTTGAGTTTATCAGTGTCATAGAAGCTTGTGGGTTGAATGATCTTGGATTCAATGGTCAACAATTCACCTGGTGTAATCAAAGATCTGCGGATGATAGTATTTGGAAAAGACTTGACAGGACCATGGTCAATGATAAATGGTTAGCCAGGATGCCCCAGACTACTATTGAGCATTTGGCTTCTGTAAGTTTTGATCATACACCACTTCTAATGGAGTTGGTGAATAGACAGAACAATCACATTAAATATTTTAAATTTCTTCATTGTTGGGTTGATAATAACTTTTTTCTGGATGCTAAGAAATTGTTGGAGTGAATCTGTTGGGTGCATTCCTATGTGGAGTTTCAACCAGAAAATGAAAAGAGTTTCTTCTATGGGGTCAAAAAGAGAATATGGTGATATTTTTGATACTGTTAGGGACATCACCATTGAAGTCCCCATTGGCATAAATCTTCTATTGCATTTTTACTTTAGACTCTTGACATGATGAGTGAGTTTTCTATTTCTTGAGTTAATCTACTTGAGTTGATGTTATTCTTCCTTTACATGTTTTTTTTGCCATTTTACATACTCGTACATTTTATGTACTGACGTCTATTTGAGCCTGCATCTTTTCATGATGCAGAGATAGGTAATAGTGATACAAGATTGGGGTAAATACTTTGAAGAAGAGCAATTTGATCTTCATCCCAGATATGTAAGGCTATCCCAAAACATGAAATTATTTTTTCATGTACCCCATTGATTGTAGTAAGTTGATAGTTGAATGTAATGAGCTCTATATTTTAAATTCTTGAATATTCTATCTAAATTTTTACTTATCTTATGTATTTCTTATGTTGATGATTATCCCAAACTCGAATTATTTACTTAAATGGTTTATTTAAATCATTGTATAAAACCCTACATGATCTCTTTGTTAAACATTACAAGAATGAAATTAGCGATTGATGTCTAGAGCCTTGATGGTATGAATGTGTTGATTGTTGTGATTGTGGTCCTATGTTGATTGTGTTGATGATAATGATGATGAGATTGATATCCTTAGGATCTTAAAGTTTTTGAACTAAATCTTTCAAGGATGGTCCTAATCCATTGAGTCAAGGGTTGTAGAGATGAGTTGATGTTCCTTACCCAAAGAGACTAAATGATGAGAATTCTTGATTTATGATGTTCTATGACCATATTGAGTCGTGGAAGGAGTATTGAGCACCAAAATGAGTAAGAGTGAGTCCCACTCGCACTCATTGACTACGTGGCCAGCATAGGAGAGGATTGAACCGTGAAAATGGATGTTTTCTTAGTCCTAAAAGAGGACTTAATAGTAATATGGATCCACTGATGGGGACGTCCCTTAACCCGACAATGTACTGGACGAATGTGGCAATGGCATCGCCTTATTGTACTATCACGGACTCATAGGTGATTGTTCTCGGTTAGAGAAACTCTCGGATAGGTTTTATCTTGATAGTACTCTGATGTTGATATGATGGCATGAGTCTTGATTAATGATGATGCGATATTGCATATTCATTATTCTGAGATGAGATGAGTTCTTGATGCGTTGATGTTATTCCCTTTTATTCTGTTTATATTGTTTACTTTCAACCCATTTTACATACTATAAATTCTACATACTAGCATCATTTGGTGTTGCATCATTTCATGATGTAGATCCAGCAGACAGAGGACTTTAGTAGGCAATTTGTTGAGGTTTAGCATCCCTAGTTCCAGTCTTTAGTGAGTCCTCCCCTGCTTTCGGGGGATACCAATTATTTTACTTTCCTATGAATTGAGTTATTCCTTATCAGTTTGTGGTAACCATAGCCTGTCATTGTATTTTCTTAGACTGTAGATGTAGAGGCTTCATAGACACAGAGATGATTATTTGTGTTGGGGTCTTTCCCCTTTCTAAAATGAATTTCCTTGATTTCATCTTAACCTATGGATGTTGATGACTAGTCTTGAGGCCTATAACCCTTATTCTTGATGTAGACGTGATGGGGGTATAGTTGCCCACTATTGTGTATTTTGATATTCCTGATGCCTTTCGCTGACTTTTGATAGAATGACTGTGATGAGGTCAAATAGTTTGCTTGGGGACTAGCAATAGTTTCTAAGTACCAATTATGCTTAGTGTATACTCCTGGGCGTGACATCCATAACTGAAATTATCTAAATGTCAAATTCATTATAATATTTAGCATTTAATAACAATGTCACAAAATTATGTTTGGATGAATTTGGGCCAACTTTTCATTTATTTCATATATGACCCAATAGATTTATATACCTTATAAATTATCTCCTTGGAGCGTTCTCTTTTGATCATTGCATTGTTAATACTCTTCACGCAACACTCTTAACTACTCTTTCTCCCAAGTGAGAGAAGAGCCTCCTTGTGCAAAAATCGGTAGAAAAATTGAGATTAAAAAATAGACGATGTAATGAGACGTCAAATCACATTTTCAAGCGATGTAGTCATATAAGAAGGCGAAAGAAATCACGATTTGTTGTGACACAAACGTGTTGTTTGTTGCATTGTCACTTGCTGAATGACTCACTAAATTCTCTGGCCCAAAGAGGTATTGTATCTACTATCCCAGCAAAAAATGTATGCATAATTATATGTATATAAAATGATTAACTTGATTAATTTTTACTTTCGTAGGATCGAAGAAATACTTAATCACTATACTATTCTTCCTGTTTAGAGGAGATTGATGTACATGAATTTTTCTGAATTTTTTTGAAATGATTTTTTTTTCAATTTAGCTAGTACTAATTTATAGCATAGAACTAACTTATAAGTTTTTTTCCTTTTGTTGGGGTTAGTCACATTGTTGATGTTGAGGTACTTTACTCTTTTATATATGTATTATCAATATGTATTTGCAGGAATTTTCTATTTTTTAATTTGTGCTTTGTTTCCACAAATGTGAATAAATTTGTTTAATCTTTAAATGAGTAAAAGTCTGAAATGAAAATTAATACTCACTCCATTAAAATTTGTTTGTGATCTTTCTTTTATCAAATCTATTGTTAAAAAAATGTGTGAAGTTAGGTCTTGAAATTAACTCATACATCAAAGCTTAGCCCAAAAATGGAAAAGAATTGGTCAAGCGTTGTAAAAATTATCCCTCGCAACCCTCACGCCCAAATCTAGACAGTCTTTATTTGAAATTTCATTTATCACCTACACCACCACACTTTGATCTGAACAATATACATTCTTTATCTAAAATTCGATCTATCACCTTACCCCTACCCATACATCTGAATAATCATACATTCTTTATCCAAAATTTGGTTTATGACCCTACCCCTACCCACAGATCCAGCAGATCTAGGGAATTTCCAATTCCACTTGTTCAACTATCCCCTTTACTTTGGCCCATATTAGGATTGACTTTGATGTTATGTCAAATTAATTAAATCTTGAATTTAAATGACATCCAAAAGATAGTTCAACGAGAGAAAGATTACCTATTCTTATGAGGAGATTCAGATTCTTTTTATTCAACAATGTTAGATGTTTTTTCTTAAAAAAGAAAGAATTGGGTAGTGGAGGGAGGTAATGGGGAGGGGAACGATGTTAGATATTCAATTTCTTTATCAAACTATTTTTATTCTTTTTTTCAGCAATTCTTTAATTTTAATTTTAAACTGATCCCAAAATTAAATAACATATTAACATATTTTACCTAGTTTTAATTTAATCATGTGATTCAGAATTCTTTTTTACTTCAATTATCAAACTTTGTCAAGAAAAATCAAGACATAAAAATTCAAATTGAGTAATAACAAAAAGATTCTCAAAATCACATGCTCAAAATTGATTAAATACTAAATGAATTTTAACTTGTTTTATTTCGTCAAAAGACAAGTATGACTTAAGTCAAAAAGTGTATAATTGACAGAGTTCTTAATAAAATTTAATTACTAGGATCAATTTTACTCACTACTTATTAACATTAATTTTTGGTATATAAATGTAGGAAAAGGTGCCAAAGCTAAGGCAATTGAACCACATCAACGAAGATGTTAGCAAACTACAATTTCTTGATAAAAAGTATGGATCTCTCGCTTTCTTTGATTAATTTATTGTCTCTCTTTAATTATATTATGTTCAATGCTATTTACTAAAATTGTCAATTTAAAAAGTAAATGAATTATGACATTAATGAACCACGATAATGGAATGAAGAGAGAATTATGAATTCTAGTTTTAAAAAATATTTTGAAAAAAGAAATAATATTACGGCTATCTGAAAAAAAATATTCAATCAAATCAAAGTTGCTTATAAGTAAAAATCTATAAATTGATATAGGTGACAACTTATTACTTTTGATAGATTTTTACTTATATATTCTTAAGTTTGAATCATCTTATAATAATCATACTCATATTATTCTTATATTATAATAGTACTTTGTGTTTTATACTTACTAAACAAAAATAAATACTCTCTATATCAGTATTTTTGTTAGGAAAAAAAAACTTTATATTCGAAGTGTAATCAACAAAGTTTATTTTGATCAGAGAGAAAATATAGGTAACTTAGTACTTAAGTATAGTGTCACAAAAGTCCTTTGATAGATTTTAAGTACTATAACACTGAATTAGCTTTGTCTTGTAAAACGTTAGTACCTTACTGTTGTATTAACTTTAAAAATCAAAATAAAATACTTACTTTGAAGAGAACAAATTTAAGTGCTACACCACCAAGAGTAACAACAATAATAAGCTCAGGAATTTTACAAATAGTATTAGGGAGAATAAAATATACACAACATTACTCTTATTGTTATGAATAGAAGAGATATCTCTAATTGATTATATATGATTCTTCTCCATTATCCAATATTGAAATAGGTAATATGAGTAAGCTCACGTATGTGGTGTTATATAAGCATTGCACTATTATGATTTATCGGAATGTTATTTACTATCTAGTACCTCATACTTGATTTCTTCTATATTAAGTAAAACTGACTCTCATTAATGAATTAAACTCTCTCATAATGATTTCCTTTTGATGTTTTAACCTGAGGTGAGCACAACTAAATTTAATGTCTCTCTTATAAGTTATTTTTGTTTTTCCAATCTAGCCTTTCTATTCTAATTAGTAGTGCGTTAATTAATAGTGTTATTAAAATATAAATTATATCACGATCCGGACCTAGGGCCTAGACGTGACACGGAGAATGGAAAACCTGAAGGGACCCCAAACAAGCCTCTTAGCATATCATACACACATTATTAGTCGCGGAAGTAATTAAACAATAACAAGAGAGTCAAAATGGGGACAAAAGGGAGTAAGGAAATCCTTTGATATCATAAAATATAAGGAGTCAATCTCATATCATAGATACATCATAATATTCCAACAGCACCTCTAAACTTAGAATAGAGCGGGAGCCAAGATACTTTCCGGGATCACCTTCATAATTGTCAAATATCAACATAAAAAAGTCTTAGAAATAACAAGAGAAAGTAGATAGTGTACTCAAACTTGAATACTCACCAAGCTTATCTTCAAGATGCCAAACTAGCCACATGGAGGAGGATAGTCAAATAGAGCTCCGGTCCCTACATGGTAACATCATGTAGGGATAGAGTATGCGTTAGTATATTTGGATGTACTAAGTATGTAGGATGCAATGCAACAAAGGATAGGCAACATGATCAAAATGCGTAATTATAAGCAAAGGATAAGTAAGATATCAATATGGCATGCATGAACGATGCTTGAGGTAAAACATGCTCGAAAATAATCATTCTCTCATAGCTTGTTGAACATAATAAGGTGACATGATTAGATCATCCAAATACTTTATACTAGAGGGTGAGTGGTATAGCATAGGTCATAACCCCTTCTAGTAGGTAATAGTTATTACATGGTAGAGGGATGTTATAGTTCATAACCCCAACATGCACACATAATATAATATGAAGTATCAAATCACACATGAGAGTAAGGCATACAACATAGTTCATAACCCCTTCATGGGAGAATAAGATAGTAAGTAGCATTGATTCATACATGAGGGTGAGAGCGTATCACATAGTTCATAACTCCTTCATGTAGGTATTGGCCTTGTACTAGAGGGTGAGGCATACCACATAGTTCATAACCCCATCTAGTAGGCTTTGACATAAACCTTTAAATAAGAATTCAATAATTCATAAATAACCGAGACTCCTAAAATCATAGATAATTTCATGATTTCAAAACATACTTTGAATCCCATGAACATCATGAAGTCACTTGACTTGTAAACCATATAATAGACCATCAATAACTCAAGAATCCTAAACAAGATAATTTATCAAACACTTGGCGGGTATGTAATGTTAGTTCAAAATCATGTAACTCAAGAGTGAACACATGTGAGAAAAATCAATGTAAATTAACCCACCATCATTAGGTAGTACCTTCTTACAAGATACATCAAAACCCTAATCAATTCACACAATAGATCATAGCTCTATAGGTCAAAACATGCATAGTTGAACAATATTTCATAAAACTCCAATATGGTTTATATTCAAAGTTCATAATAAGATATACCCATAGATAAATCATCTTGAAAACATGCAATTTATGTTAAAAAAAAGGAAGGTTGGGCAACATGGGTGAAACGATCCAATAGTTGAAACCCATATACCTTAATCTGGGAGTTTCTTGAAGAATGACTTAAGGAGGAGTTGAGGCTTGACTTGGATTTCTTGAACTCCAACAGAACTTCTTGGAAGTCTTGAGAATAGATGGAGAATTTGATGAAGATTAAAGAGAAATTTGAGAGTTTTTGGTGAGTTTCTAGGGCTAAAAAAGGCTAAAGAATGGGGAATTTTTGCATATATAGGTATTGGGTTTTTACCCAATTGCCCTAGTATAAAAAAAAATAAAAATTTTTGAACTAGTCTGCACTAGGTCAGCGTCGTGGACTGGTCGCAAACAGTTACTGTTTGTTTGCAAATTTTAACCAAAAATTATTTTCTTGGCACGGATAAAGTATACCTTGTAGGTATTCATTTTTTCACAAAATTTTGTCCCTTGAATAAGAATATGAAGTTAGATTTGCAAAATTATATACGGATTGTAAGATATTAAAGAAAATATGCATCATGGGGTCTTTGCAAGCTACGAGAGGTGTTTAAATATCCCCAATTTTAAGACATAAGGAAATTATGATTATGGGGCATTCCTAAGCAAATGTGGGGTATTTCAATATCTGCCCCTTGGAAATATTCATCCGCAAATGTCAAAGAAACGTATACAAGATAAGTAACAAGATACTTTCAGCCCGTACAAGAATACCATAGTGCACTTAAATATCGTTTCAAAAAAACCTCAACATAACTGTCAAAATAACCATGAACTTATCAATTTAAACATGAATGTATGCAAATGACATGAGGGTTAAATCTTAAGACTTGAAATCACATGAAGGACTTAGCTGTTATCTAAGGTTTGAATAGAGTGAAAGAGGTACGAATATCGCTCTTTTATGACCGCTTCGGCTATCCTATGGACTTTTTCATCTCATCGATTGCTCCAAAGAATCTTAACGGAAGTTACATCCTTGTCTCTCAACCTTCTCATTTGCCTATCCAAGATTTCTACTGGAACCTCCCACAAGTCAAATTATCCCTCATCACATCCAGAACCTTCAAAGTTACCATAGCACTTGGGTCACCACATACCACCTGAACATAGACACATGGGAAAATTGAATGAACTATATCCATATCCACAAGCAACTCCAATCCTTGTGCAACCTTTCCAATCCCTCCAACCCTGTAAGAACCTACAAACCTTAACCTAATTATCAACCTTAAACACACATAGTTCAGTTTGGCATCAAAAGCCACCATCTCTGTCACGCCCCACCCTAGGGTCGTGACCAGTGTCCGATAGGGACACCTAGACACATGCTAACCTTCAATTAAAAATGAAACTGACCTGGAAACTTACTGAAATTTCGGCAGAGTTTCCTCTGTTTTATTAACTAACTGCACCTGCAACGAAAATCCAGCAGCAACCCAGATAAAAATGCAAATATATATCCATTTATACATATACATAAATGTGGGCCGACAAGGTCTCCACTGCGGTCTTGCCGCCTAATAATCATGACATACATAGAGTACTGCGGTCTCGCCGCCTGATCAAGTATCAAATACATATAATAGACCATGTGCTCAAGTATATC
>JAOTQJ010062069.1:0-48140 GCA_025642045.1 Solanum sejunctum | reverse complement strand
GCTGTCGTGAATGGAAATTCGGTATAGTGTATGTCTGGGTGCCCTATCGGCACCAATCACGACCCCTGGGTTGGGTCATGACAATAAGTCTATATTAGCTATCATCATGCCTGCACGACATTCCTCATTCACCAAATCAGATACACCCATCAAAAACATGTTCATCCTAAACCTTGGCTCGACTACCAAAATTATGGGGCCTATTTAGAGAGTTGGTTGAACTTGAAGGCATACTCCGTCACACTTATCGATCATTGCTTTAAATTGAAAAATTCCATTATTTTGGCCTTCCATAATCCAAAAGGGAAAAACCGATTGAGAAATCCTACCTTAAACTTGTCCCCAAGGATCACATTGTTGTTCCCCTTCTCCACTTTCCATTGAGTAAACCATATTTGGGTCATCCCTTTGAGTTGATAGGCCTCCAACTCTATTTCCTCATCCAACATAACACCTATAATAGACAACACTTTGTATGGATCATCATTAAATTCTTGAGGATACTCATCCACTTTAGAACCATAGAACTCCGGTGGGTTCATTCTGGGGAAATCCCTCACCCTAGAAGCCAGAGTTGGAGCATGAGGAGCTTGGGCCCGTTGGTTGATTTGATTAGCCATGGCTTGAGTTAACATAGTAATAGCTTTCCGGAACACTTCATGAGCCAGTTGTTCTTCGAGAGTATGAGCTCTTCTTCCTCTTGGAATATACATGATCTAGCATAGCAAAAAACATTTGTTAGGGGATAAATCTTACCTTCACTTCTATAGCACGACATACACCGTGAAGACAGGAAAGATTTTCTAAAATGCCACAGAGCCTCTTGCTCATAGTTGTGGTGCACTTCACAACCATGAACAAGACTCTAATCAACAGGTGTGTTGGATGCCGAGGACCATTAACAACCTAGGTCCTAGGGCCTAGATATGATATGGCTAATGGGAGCAAGAAGGGGACCCTAAACAAGCCTTATAGGATATCATTTACCCATACTTGTTCATGGAAGCAATTAAACAACAACAAAAGAGTGCAAATAAGAATAAAGGGAATTAGAGAAGTTTTAAATAACCATAAATAAACAAGAGTCAATAACATAGAATATCTACATCATTGTCCAACAACACCTCTAAATATAAAGTTGAGCGGGAGCCAAAACACTTTTCAGGCTCACCGTCATAGTATCAAGAGTTCAACATAAAGAAATAACATAGACAAGAGTAGTATAACTAGTATCCCCGATTTCGAGGACTCACCAAATATTATCTTCAAGATATCACATCTAGCCACAAGAAGGAAGAGCGTGAGGAGATCCGACTCCTACCTGGTAAAATCATATATGCATAGAGTATGCCTTTTTACATTTGAATGTACTAAGAATGTAGGATGTAATGCAACAATTGATAGGCAACATAGCCAAATGCATAAACATAGGCAATAGATATTATAATAGAAATATGACATGCATGATCAATGCTTGAAGTAATACATGCTTGTATAGAATATATATGTGTAGGATGAGACCATCATCATAAACCAAGCAAACTAGTTTTTTGGAATCCAAGGCAGGTCACCCCCTTGGAAGGTGATTGAGGTATATACCCCTCAATTGGTAGATGAACATGTCACCTCGCATCATAGTGGTCAAGGTATATACACCTCCACATGGTAGATAGGCATGTCACCTCACATTAAAGTGGTCAAGGTATATACCCCTCAACATGGTAGATAGGCATAGCACCACCTATCAAAGTGGTCAAGGTATATACCCCTCAACATGGTAGATGGGTGTAGCACCCCCCATCAATGTGGTTTAGGCATATAATCTCCTCAACAAAGTATGGTCAACTTGCAATACAATAGATACTTTTCATAAATTTATCACATAGACACATTTCTTTCATCATCATAAAGTCATTTGACTCGTAGGTCATGCAATAGATCATTAATAACACAAGAATCCATAACTGGATATTTTATCCAACACTTGGTGGGTGTGTAATGGTTGTTCAAAATCATGCAATTTAAGAGTGATATCATGTGAGAAAAAATTATTGTAAATCAACTCAGAAACACTTGGTAACACCCTCTTGCAATGTACATTGAAATACCTCATCAATTCTCAAATCATATTTGAATAGTCAACATTTCATGAAACCCCAACATCATTCATAATCCAATTCATAATATGAAATAGTCATAGATAAATCAACTTTTAAACATGCAATTTATATAAAAGGAATGTTGGGCACTATGGGTGAAAGGACCTAATAATTGAAACCCACGAACCTCAAATTTGGAGATTTTCTTGATGAAGATTTGAATAAGAACTTGAAGCTTGAGTAAGTTTCTTGAGATCCCGAATAAGTTTGGGACACTTGAATTCGGGTGAAATATTTGGTTAAGTCTCAGAGAGGGTTGTGGGGAATGTCTTGAATGATACAAGGTTGAAAATTACTAAGTATAGGTACTTTACGTATAGAAAGGCTTAGGACCAAAACCCCAAGGCCTTGGACCAAAATAAAAAAAACTTTGGAAACAAATACACTAGTTCGCGCCCTGGCCGCGTTGCGCTAGGGTCGCGGACCCTTACTATTTTACGCAAATATAGAAAAATTAAATTTTGCTACAATTGCTCTGAAATTGGGGTTATACCCATTTCTAACTTAATTTTATCCTCTGATCAAGTATATAAAGTTGGATTTTCGATATCACATAAAGATTTTGAGATATATAAAAATTATGATTATTGATATTTTTAAGGTACATTTTCATACACTTTTTAGGGTGTTTCAAGAACCGTGACTCGATCTCGAGTTGAAAACACCCCTTTATGGCTACTTAAAATTTTTTACGTGAAAACCCTATGGGTGGATTTTATATCTGTCATGTGAAATAAATTAAGTATAAAAGATAAAGAATTATATTAATCAATAAATTAAATTTATTTCAGAAGATTTAATTTAATTGATTGGTGTCAGTAGTTCTAACACGGGGGGTTCAATAAGATACCGTGATAGATTTTAAAATTAATATCAAGGAGTGCAGTTATATATTTTTAGTGGAATAATATGTAATTTTTCCCGATATGATTAATTCATTTTTTTCGAGAATTCTTATCGTAAATGACAAGCCTTGGTTGAATGCAACTTTGGTCCCTACTATGACCGATTAGTTAGCCAATTTTGAGGAAAAGTTTTTTCAAAATAAAATTAGTGATTTTTATTATATATATTAAAACACTGTTTTGAAAAAATTTTAAATTAAATAATAAAATATTTTCTTATGGAAATAAAATCAGTAGGTTTTATTGTAGAATAAAATATTGATTTGAAAATATTTCAAAATTAAGAAAATAAATAAAGGAAAACGTTTTTGGGGTTTATGGGGGTATTAAATACTTCTAATTATTTTTTGCAAAACAATTTTTTCTTTTAATGGGGAATAAAAATGGTTTGGGGTTTTTTATTGGGTTTGATTACTCCTTAATGACTTTCCGTTCTTTGTCCTATCATCATCTTGTTATTCAAAGATTGAGGATAAAAAAGGGTTTCCTAGAGAAAAGAAATAGACTAAAAAAAATCTAAAGTCCTGAAAATACTTGTCAACACAAGTCACTGGTAGAAAATTAATGAGGAAGTCCGTTGCCCAATTTCTAGCAGCTTTTTCCCGCAGGATGCATAATAAGCTACCAAGCACCAACAGAAAATAAAAAACAATCCGTTTACTAATTCTTTTCAAAATTCTTTATATATCTTAACAAAATAGGGCTGGTATAAAAGCTTTTAGCTCCACAAACAACGCCCCAAGTTAGATCCAATTTTGTTTAGTATTTACAATTAATGTACATATATTTTTAGAGAAACAATTACAACTAGAATGTCACTATTTTTATGGGAGTAAATGTCAATACAACATGCTTCAAGAAGACTTAACCTATTATGAAGCATGGAACAAATCTTTCACTTTTCCAAATCCTTTATGCCGCAAAAGTAACCAATCGTTAGATCGTTGAAACGCCCCACATGTGCTTCAGAAAGCTCCATAACTGTAATTTCAATATATCTCAAAATTCGTTAATATTGAAAATTTAACTTAATATTCTCAATCAGGGGACAAATTTGTGTGCGAAATGACTATAACCTGAATTTTAGAAGACCTGTAGCAAAAAATATTTTTCACAAATAGTAGATGCCAGCGATGTGTCAGGGGTGCGGACTAGTGTTACTTGGTCCTCGTGATGGGTCTGCATCCCGCCATTGATACGGACCAGTATAAAATCTTCCTTATTTTTCTTACTTCATCCAGGGGCATTGCCGTAATAGCCAAGTGCCCATTTAACCATGAAATCTCCTATACTTAGCCATTTTTCAACTCTTACTCAAAAACCCTCTCTAAAACCTCTCCAAGACTTTATCAAATCTCACTCAAATTCAAGAATTTCAAGCTCAATTTTGGAACTTAAGGATCCAATCCAAGTTTCAAGTTTCCTTCAAGCTTATCTCAAGAAAATTCAAATTTAAGGTATGTGTGTTTCATCCACTAGGTCCTTCTACCCATGGAGTCCAGTCATCCTTTTTATTAAAATTGCATGCTTTCGAGTTGTATTACCTATGGGTATCTCTTATTATTGATTGTGAATTTAAATTATATTGAGGTTTTATGAAATATTGAATGATTATGCATGACAATCTATTTCAAGGCTTATTTCATGGATTGATTTGTTTATTGTGACTATGCATGTTTTGAACTATGAAACTATAAAATATCTTGAACTTTTGAATATTAGGGTTTTACTACAATATTGGCGGGTTGATTTGAATAACTTTCAAATGATTTGGTTTTACTTATTCTTGTTCAATACTCTTGAATTGCATATGCCCACCATTTGTTTAATTAAATTACTTGACAAGGATTCTTGATCTTGATGAGGGATTACTGTATGAATTTACATGATAAGCATGTTATGATACTTTATGGGTTAACCAAGCTTGTATTAAACTCATGAAAAATTCTCATGACCTATAAAAGAATTTTTGAGCCTTTATGCTAAGTTGCTCTTGTGTCAAATATGAAGCGCTCTCTTGATTTTTTTGATGTTATAGGTGTATCAACTATTTTGTACTCCTACACATAAGATTGTATTGTAAGGTAAGGGCATCTCTCGTACCGCTAAGATTGTATCGTAACGTAAAGACATCTCCTTTACCGTTAAGATTGTACCATAAGGTAAGAGCAACTAAAATACTTACCAATAAGATTGTATTGTAAGGTTAGGACATTTTTCTTGCCTATAAGATTGTATCTTAAGGTAAGGGTATCTCCCAAATGCTTATTGATAAGATTGTATCATAAGGTAAGGACATCTCTCTTGCCGATAAGATTGTATCTTAAGGTAAGGGCATCTCCCAAATTCTTACCGAAGAGATTATATCGTAAAGTAAGGATACCTCTTAACTCCTACTAATGAGGCCATGCCATAAGGTATAATAAACCATAACTCTTATCGAAAAGATTGTATCGTAAGGTAAGAGACATGTCATACCACCTACCCAAAAGGCTATGTCCTAAAGTAGGGGTATTGGCAACACTCTCCAAAAACGCTATACCATAAGGTGAGTGGGTGATTACTTGGCCATTCTCATGCATGTTTGTATAAGGTTTTGAGCATATATTCCCTATTGTGCTTATGTTCATTGATTATGATTAAGCATCTTGTTATTATCACTTATGATTTTTGTTGCAATACATTCCACATATTTATTACATTCCAACATACTAACTCACTCTATGCGTACATGACCTTACCATGTAGGGACTCGAACTCCTTTTAATAATCCTCCACGTGGCTAGTTCGGTACTTCTGTGATAAGCATTGTTGAGTCCTCAAGTCCGGGGACAATATCTAAGTTACTCTTGCTATTTTGAGACTTATTATTTTTGAATACTTGCTATTATGAGGGTAAACCCAGAAATTTTCTTGGCCCCTGCTCCATCCCATGTTACAGGTGTTGTTGGATATTATGATGTACTTATGCTATGAGCTTGACTGTTTTATATTTTTGTGAATATCAAGGCTTTCCTTAGTCTTGTTTTCCTTTTTATTATATATCTTGTTGTCTTTTTTACTTCTGCAACCAAGGATAAGTGATTGATATGCTAAGAGGCTTGTTTGGGTCCTTTTGGGTTTCCATTCTCCATGTCACGTCTATGCCCTAGGTTTGGGTTGTGACAATCATATACCAATTGTTAACTTTACATATATATATTTAAAAGTAATGCCAATGATTCAACATGATATAGGTTATGATAGAAATTATTAGGACAAAAGATTTGGTTGGATTCTTCAAGTCTTCAATTTCAATCTATGGCTTTATAGAGATAGGAGGAAAAACAGCATAGAGGAAGTCATGAATCCCCACCGAACCCCCAAACCCCCACCCGAAATGTGAACTTTTTCTGCCAAATTCCAGGAATGTGACTGCACATCCTAACATAGCTAAGGTAACGAGCAGTCAAGTAGTAGTAATCGCTCAAATCACATTCAGATGTATTATAGAAACTCACTGCTGGAATGCAACTTGTGAATCTCAATTGCCAGCGGTGACTTGTGCGTTTCAAATGGATAATTATGTGTTACTATAACCAAGATTCTGACCATAATGTAGAGAATAATCATAGCTGAATTTTGTTTTCTGTTTTTGAGAACTAATATTCTTAGTTGAAAATTGCGGTCAATGAAATACATTCATAGTATGCTACTTATCTTTTTAGAATATGCAGTGATTCCATACATACATAGAATATTTGTACTAAAACACATTCATGACTTGCAATTATGTGAAATTACTTGTCAATTCAGCGAATCAAATTATACAGTTCTCAAGTTAAGTCACATTTGAGCTAACTTGTAAATATGTTTTTAAAAAATTGTGCAATTCATAGTCTTTTTAATACACCAAACTAAACAATGCATAAGAAATAATCTCTCCAGAACTACTATAAGCATAACTAATACAAAGATTACAATGCAAGTATTACTAATAGACTCTATTTAATATTATTCTTATAACACTCTACCAAACAATCCCTAAGAATGCTTTTCAGAAATTCTAAATAGCTATCAATTCTCCTAGAACAATTTAATTCATTTAACTTTGATACACTTCTAATAAGATAAATATTAACAAAAATGACTTCAGCGTAGATTCAGTTTATATTAAAGCTCACTTCAGTAAAATATTTTGAGAAGAAAATATTTTAAGAGGAACAAAAGGAGCAAACTTTCAAATGAAATTGAGCAAAAAGCTACATATATACGAGCAAACATGGAGTTTGGGAATCGGGAAAATTCAAAATGTGGACGTATTACTCAAAAATAAAAATAGAGTGTTGAAATCAGATGGAATGCAAAATATGGAATGCCTCCATGTATAAGCAGTATATATAGAGAGAGAGATAAAAAGATGCATACATACACACATACATATATGTATATATGAAATGGTATTTTAAGTACACTCGAATTTCCAAAAGATACAAAAAGAAAAACCTAACCCCTACGACTTCTCGCGTGAAGGGCAGCTTAGAATCCTTCTGTGGCTGCCAATGCCTTTCCCCAACCTCAAACTATGGAAGATGAAAGTGCAAGAGGGGAGAGGGGGATGAATTGAATTTTCCACTTTTAATGTATTGCCAGATAGTGGACTAACCTAAATATTAGTCATCTAAGACATTAAATAGTAAACAAAAATTAAAGTGCGTAAATGAAACTTCAATACCTGATGTTTTTATGTTTGTTCAAATCTAATATGGATCCTAATCTAGTTCCTTTGGGTTGAAAAAGGACAACTCTTCAAGCTTTTATAAAAAGATGGTCACAGAGAATAAAAAATTTTAAACTACTCTCAACCTTTTTCTTATTTTTTTCTTTCTTTTGATACAAATCTCACTTTCAATTTTTTTCTTCTCTCTCTCTTTCCCTCTCACGATAAATCAAAATGAAGGACCATGCTTTTTCAAAGATGAAGAGTGTAAAGAATGGCTTGAATGCAGTAGGCTTGTATAGTCATTGAGTGTCATGATCCGGACCTAGGGTCTAGGAGTGACATGACGAATGGGAACCTGAGAGTCCCCAAACAAGCCTCAAAGTATCCAAATCACATCCTTGGTTCGGAAGCGTATTCAAATAATAAACACATAGTTCTAAGGGACGAAAAAGTAGAACTCACACTAGGGGTATATCATAGGAAAAGAGATTAACATGGATTCACATAACACGTAGCATATAAAGACAAGGGGGAGGATAAGTATGGCTCACTATATGGGGGCAATTTAGGACTTAAGATCTTCCACATTTCCATATAAAACTTACATATATAGCATAATTCCCATAATTAATCCATAATAGTCATAACGAATAGATAACCATAATTTTCAGGTTCAAACACAACACATAGCATATAGATCCGACGATAGTCTACAAGATATCTAACATTGCCTCTAGTCATAAGATAGGACGTGGGCTAAAACATGTCCCAAGCTGACCCTCAAAATAAATAGCACAAACGGAAGAAATATAGGTAGAGGAATGGTGGCTTGTCCTTGCAAGATGGGACTCACCACAAGAAAATGTCTCTATTCCGATCTAGCATCAAACAATGGATGAAAGTAATCTCCAGTTCCTGTATGGTGAGATCATGTAGGCAAAAGTATGCATTAGTACATTTGAATATAGTAAGTACGCAGGGTACAATGCATGTAACTTACCAAAACCTACATACAATGTTAGATGGCAAGGGAACATAATATAGCAAGAGATTTATAGCAAGGAATGTAATATAACAAGATTCTATAAATTTCATGATGCATGAAATACAAATGATGCTCATATA
Organism: Solanum sejunctum; assembly: GCA_025642045.1. NCBI lineage: Eukaryota > Viridiplantae > Streptophyta > Magnoliopsida > Solanales > Solanaceae > Solanum > Solanum sejunctum. The sequence continues at coordinate 39,249 of JAOTQJ010062069.1, read as the reverse complement.
TATAGTGGGGATGTGACCTCAACCGACATATGTAAGACCAAGCGAGCTATTACTTGGAATACCGATGAAATCTCCTCATCGCTAAAGAGGTGGTTTACTTGCCAAAGCTAAACCATACATCACCTTACAGGAACAAAACCCATTTCATATGAAGTAACCTTCCTTAAGGGAACAACAACCATTTTGGATAGGATTTTCACATATAGCATATTACATCATATCATATCATGTCTTCTCCTTACGGAAACAATACTCATTTCATAAATGACCCTATGCTAGGCACATAGTTCAAGAAAAGGGAGAAATCTCTTGGGGATAGCCCAAACGCCCCAATCCATCTGTGCTAAGTCGTCATTCTATAAGAATACGTACACGTATACACATACATGCTTTCAAAGAGATAATAGTCATTTCCAAAACCATGTCAATGTATAATTGGGCTTGAAACCCAAACAAAATTAATAATAATTCGTACTTAGGCTCAAATACCAAAATCATAATTTCATAGTCATAATACTCATGCATAGGAATAGCTCATTAATATACAATATGGTGTAAGCACCCAAAATGCTCCAAGAGCCATAATCATGGACATGTATGTGATCAAATTCTTGTCATAACCAATATCATATCAAAATCATATCACAAAACATAATTGGGCTTAACCCACTTCATATTTCTCATAAATGTCTCATGTTCATGAATGCATATGCCATGAATGATGTGATAATAATATGGGTAATTGGGATTCAATCTAAAATCATCAAATATATATAATTAAAAGTGGAAACAAAAAAAATAAAAGTTGAAATACCAAAATAACCCTATAAAATTGACTTACTACAACAATACCACTAATCCTATATCATCCTTACATATATATATATATATATTAAAAGTGGACAAATGCATTGAGTAGCATTATTTGCATGTTCACCAAGTTTAACCTTTTGAATATGAAGGGTCATTCGATCAAATTTTGTGGCATGTCCGTTTTCAATATGTTCAATTGTCTTAATTATGCAGCATGAAAACATCTCTTTAATGTATGCCCATCACTGTCAGATCTATAATCATTAAATTGAATAAAATAGAATGATGCAATAAAAACAAAACCAAAAAATCATTGATCCCTCACTTTTTACCTAAATTTGAATAGCTAATATAACGTTTTCTTACTTCTACTTTCTATAGTTCTTTTTCTCAATATATTTTATGGATCAGTTATCATTTCCTTACCTCTTTACGTTTCTTTAATTTTCTTTCTTTAATGTGTTTTTGCTTCGGTATATTGACCTTTTCCCATTGGATTTGCTAATAAATTCTTATTTTTTTTCTACATTTCATATTTAACTTTGCAATTCTGCATCACTCACTTATCAATCACAACATCAGGTACTAATTTTCAAAGAACTGTTACTTTACAAAAGTATAATATATTTTTAGGAAAGTGTGATATATGTGTGAAATTTTTTGAGACATATAAATGATATAAACATTAGACACATACATTTGTTCTTTAGAGAAAGGTTACAATTTCTTAAAAGGCAAAAGTTGATCATATGCAAACATATGTAAATGTTACTCAGGTTCATATTCAAGCTATTTGTTGTTTAAATATTAAAAGATAAAAAAAACCATCACTTTAAATATTTGATATATTAAAAAAATTACACAAGACATTGTAATGACCTAAAAAAATACCTAAAAACATGCCTCGAAAGTGCGGGAAACTTGTTTTCCATATATCATATAATACGTTGGTTATTCCGAAAGTCCGACTTTATAATCTTGTTTAGGAGGTCCAAACTAGGGGGAAAACGGTCTAACCTCAATTTTAAAGTAAAGCAATCGAATTATGAAATTTGCACTTGGTGCAATTTTCAGAAAAGGTTAGCGAACCCTCTATGACGCGGAGAGGTGTAATTTATGTACTGTTTTTCCTAGGCCTTCTAGATTTTCTAAGTGTTGGGCCTAATTTTTTCCAAATGTGTTTTAACATATACTTAGCCAAATTTCACCCTCATATCCCCCAAAATATTTCGCAGCACTCACTAAAACACTTAGCCATATTTTCACCCCCAAATTCAAGACCCAAAACCCTCATCCAAAGCTAAGGACTCTCTTCAAGCTTCAAGCCACTATCTTCAATCTTCACCAAGAACTTCTCCAAAGCTAAGGTATATGGTGTTGAACTATTGGGTCCTTCCACCCATGGTGCCTAGACCCTTGTTTACTTAATAATGCATGATTTAAAGTTTATTTTTATGTGTGGGTTTTGTATATTGAGAAATTTATTGCAGAGTCATTTTAGTTCATAAAAGTATGGTTGTTTTAGCATGTTTTGAGCTTGAAATCTTGGATCTTATATTGGATTTAATAACACCCCATATTTTTCATGTACTAATGCTATGTAAATGAATCATATTATGGTTGGGTCAAATTAGCGTGAATTCTTGAAAGTGCTTGAATCTCGTCTTAATGGGCGATATGTGAGTCTAAATGCTTAAGAGGGTCGAGGTTATATATGTGTTGGTGATAAATTGAGGATATATCATCCCTAAGGTAAGTAAAAGAATTGAGGATAAAATATCCAGAACGTATAAGGCAAAGGTAAGCAATTATAGTTGTATTTAGTATGATTCCTTCATGAAAAATAAGAAGTACATGATAGTATCTTTGCTGAAAATTTGCTAAAAATTCTGGACAGCTTGTGTCCAGAAAGTTACTGCAAACTCGCCTTTTATTTTGGTGACTTCTATATGGTTTTTGGACTTTATTAATTTATAGATATTGATAGTATGGTTTCATCATGTAAAACAAGAAGTACATGCTATTATGTTAAGCTGGAAATTCTGGACAGCTTATGTTCTAATTATTGTCGTGAATGTTTCTTGTTGTTCAAGAGGATTCTATATTAATTGGTTGGATGAAATATGACGAAATACACATGTTCTAACAATATATAGGTTGTTGGTCATGTAATTAAGTTGCTGCACCACTTTTACAGTCCACAAAGATGAGTTGTTGTACAACATCGTAGTTTCACTTTTAAAAGAAACTTGGAAGCTGAAAATTATAATATGTTGATCCACGACCATAACCTATTTTGGGACTATTTTTGGAATATATTCAGACTGGTTTTATGTGGTAAAAGTGTTAGAAACAATTTAGGAAAAGTTAAAACAAGTTTGGGATTGTTGGCGTTGAAGTGTGGTAAAAGGATGTAACGTTATGCCACTTATTTGTATGTTGTGAACAATTGTTATGTGTTGTGCCTTGAGGACTGTTTTAGGACTGTTAAGGGTCTGAAAATAAAATATACGTGACATGTACATAATATTAGTTGTTAGAAAATATGTTTGTAAGCGAAATGATTGAGGAATCATCTTTGCGTCGTTATTTGAAAGCTTGTTGTCCGGGTGGTCATTTTTGTGATATTGGACTGCCTAGAAGTGTTGTATTGATGCAAATATTAGTCTTATTAATTAGCATACTGTAGCTAAATATTTGAGGAAAATCACAACCACTCCAAGGTAGTAACGAGGTCATACAACGAGGTATGTAAGGCTACTTGATTTTGTATCACTTGGTATGAAACATAGATCCTTCGGTAAGCGAAGACATTGATCTACTCCAACATAACAAATCAGTCATACCTCTGATATTTCACATATTAATACGCTCTTATATATAGTTGTCTTCAAATCTATATACATATATGATACTAAGTACATGGGTTCTTGTTGCTAAACAAAGTTCATCAGTTGCTTCAGTTCATACACATTTCATTGTCTATGTAACATACTCTTTTCATTTTCATATTGTATTGTACGATTACATACATGGAACATGCTACATATATAGCCTTATTTCTCCAATATTATGACCACCAAAAGAATAATCTCGAAGGTAATAAAAAGATAAAATACAGTTTTGATAGGTGGTAGCCCGAGGGGGTGGAAGTAACACCTAACAAAGGGATGATACTATCACGGGTGGTAGCCCGAGGGGATTAAGGAATAACCTAGCAAAGGGACAATCCTGATATCCTAAGGGGTGGAAGAATCACCTAGCTAGGGAAATATCTTATTATAGGGGGTAGCCCCAAGGGTTAAGGAAGAACCTAGCGAGGGATGAACCTGATACAGTTCACCACTGATCAGGTGGTCATTTATAGTACATGATGTGCACAGATGATACAGTAAAGGTAAAGTAATATAAAGAACATAAATTACTCAATCCCAAAGTATAATTAAAGGTGGTCTCTTATCCGCAATCAATGCATAAGTTCATTTGAGTTATATTTCATGTACAGTATTTGTTGCCTCACATATTCAGTACATTATCTCGTACTGAGTCTCTTCTGGGGGACCTGCATTTCAAGCTACAAGCGCAGGTACTAGTAAACTAAAGTGTGATGATGTCTCATACTTTAGACACCGTGGCCCTAATGGCCTCGCTATACGTATCTCCTTTTAGATTATTAAAGTTTATGTTCTTAGAAGCATGCCAAATAGAGAAAGTTACTTATAGTATGTATACAAGCACATAGATATAGGTTGGTTCTCCCAAGCCTTTTGGGTAATCGGTGTCAATCCGCCCTAACGGCAACTTAAGGCATGACAGAAGTGGTATCAGAGCGGGTCATCCTAGGGAGTCTATAAAGCCGTATCAATGTAGAGTCTTGTTTATCGATGTGTTGTGCACCGCATATATAAGCAGGAGGTTACGTGGCTTTTAGGAGTTGTTACTTTCCTTTCATTCTTTAGATTGTGCCATGAGATAGGTGAATTATGTATAATCCCTAAAATTATTTTGTACAACAATCAAGTATGCCAAAAACTAGGAAGAACAGAGGTAAAGGAAAGGTAGTAGAAGTGGTGGCTAGTTCACCTAGTCATATGAGACAATAAAATGAGGCTCAACATGAGTCCCTGTCATGTGCATCTTTAACCCCTTCAGCTCCTGATGAACCTAGGAATAGTGAAATTCCCATAGGACCACCTATCGATGCTATAGTGCAGGATTTGAGAAATACGGTTCAACTAGTGACTCGTATAGTTGCTGGCCAAAGACAGGAAGGTCCAGTTGTTGGTGCAGGTGGTACAAATAGGCCAGCTGGCATAAGGATATGGGACTTTCTTAATTTGGACCCTTAAGCCTTCATTGGATCTGATCCTAATAAAGATCCCCAGGACTTCATTGATCAGATTCAGTGCACTTTTGATGTTATGGATATCAATGGCACAGAAGCTATTGAGTTAGCAGCATATCGGTTGAAGGGTGGGGCTATATTATGGTGTGAAGCATGGAAGCAGTCCATAGATATAGATGCACCCCCGACTACCTGGAAGGAGTCCAAAGAGGCCTTTCTTGATCATTACTTGCCATTGGAGATCCTAGAGGCCCGTGCAGATCAATTCTTTAATCTCCACGAGGAGAATATGAGCATGAGGGAGTATAGTCTCCAATTTAATTTCCTATCCAGGTATGCTCCTAATAAGGTTGCTACTATGCCAGATAGAGTTCATCGATATGTGGATAGATTGGATACATATCTGGTCAAAGACTGTACTGTTGCTTCCTTGAATAAAGACATAGATATAGCAAGGATGCAAGCTTCTGTGTAGAAATTGGAGGACCAGAGGCAAAACAGGTGGATACAATAGTCGGAGTGAGGGCAATCTAAGAGGACCAGATCTTTGGGAGTTTACACCATGCCAAGGTGAGTTTAGGCCTCGGTTTTCAAATAGACCTCCTAGGCCATCATTTTCCTATTCTACAGCTAGTGCTCCACTACAACTTGAGGGGGCCTAGAAATAACCAATTTGGTCAACGAGGTGAGAGTCAAGGTACACGAACAATAGGGGGATCGGCAAGCCAGCCAATAATTCCTAGGTAGCCTTGTAAATAGTGTGTAAGGAATCATCCGGGTATATGTCATGTTGGGACAGATGGTTGTTATTAGTGCAATGTGCCAGGGCACATAATGAGAGATTGTCCGAGGAGGCGTATAGGGGATATAGCACAACCTACTGGGTTAGCTATTGCATCATCATCAATAGTTTCTCCATTAGGTAGGTGTCAGTAAGCACCTAAGGGTCATGGTAGAGGTATTAGAGGGGCAGCTAGCTCTAGCGGGGTCCAGAATCACACTTATGCTTTGGAGAGTCGGCAAAATTTGGAATCTTCACCTGATGTGATCACAGGTACACTATCTATCTTCTCTCATAGTGTGTATGCATTAATTGACCATTGTTATACACTATCATATATTATCCCTCTAGTTGCTGGGAAGCTTAAGAGAACACCTACTTACTGAATAAACCCATTGAGGTGTCTACACCAATCGGTGAATGTATTATAGCTAAAAGGGTTTATTATGACTATGTAGTAACTGTTTGTAATCGTAACACATTGGCTGACCTTATTGAGTTGAAAATGGTGGAATTTGATGTCAAAATGGGTATGGATTGGTTATCTTCTTGCTATTCCACTGTGGATTGCCAAACTAAGAAAGTGTACTTCCACTTTCCAAATGAGGTAGTCTTTGAGTAGGAAGGTAATTGTAACGCCACCAAAAGGAAGTTTATCTCTTACTTTAAGGCTAGAAAGATGATATCTAAGGGGTATATATGTCATCGGTTCAACTAAGGGATTTGAAGGCAGAATCGCCAACCCTGCAATCAGTACCAGTAGTGAATAAGTTTGTTGATGTGTTCCCTGAAAAACTCCAAGGATTACCTCCTGAATGAGAAATAGATTTTGGTATTGTCTTACTTCTAGGCACTCAAGCCATTTCTATCCCTCTATATAGAATAGCCCTGACGGAATTGCGTGAATTAAAAGAGCAACTAAAAGACTTATTGGAGAAGAGTTTTATAAGGCCTAGCGTGTCTCCTTAGGGTGCAACAGTATTGTTTGTGCATAAAAAGGATGGCAGCTTGAGAATATGTATTGACTATCGACAATTGAATAGGGTGACCATTAAGAAAAAATACCCACTCTCCAGGATTGATGATTTATTTGATCAATTACAGGGTGCGAAATGCTTTTCAAAAAATTGATTTGAGATAGGGGTATCACCAAGTGAGGGTAAAGGAGGAAGATATACCTAAGAGTGATTTCAAGACACGGTATGGTCACTTTGAGTTTCTTGTTATGTCATTTGGGCTAACAAATGCACTGGTAGTTTTTATGGATCTGATGAACAGGTTTTTTAAGCCATTCTTGGATGTGTTCATGATCGTATTTATAGATGAGATTTTGGTATACTCAAGGTCACAAGACGACCATGCAAATTACTTACGATAAATGTTGAAGGTTCTTTGTGATCGACAGTTGTATGCCAAGTTTTCTAAGTGTGAATTTTGGCTAAAATCAATGGAATTCTTGGGTTATATTGTGTTTGAGGAGGGAATAAGAGTTGATTCACATAAGATAGATGTTATGAAAGATTGGCCAAGGCCAACGATGCCCATAGAAGTTCAGAGCTTCCTAGGTTTGGCAGGTTATTACAGGAGGTTTGTTGAAGGTTTTCTTCCATTTCTGCACCTTTAACAAAGTTGACACATAAGGCAACCAAGTTCCAATGGAATGATGCATGTCTAAGGAGATTCTAGGAACTAAAAAATAAGCTACCTTTTGCACCAGTGCTAGTACTTCCATAAGGCATTGAGTGGTATACAGTGTATTGTGATGCTTTGGGAGGTGGCGTAGGGTGTGTGTTAGAACAGCATGGTAGGGTAACTGCTTATGCATCCAGACAACTACGACCACATGAGAAGAATTACCCAACTCATGATCTTGAGCTATCAGCTATTGTATTTGCTTTGAAAATATGGTGCCACTATTTGTATGGGGTTCATGTTGACATATATATAGATAATAAGAGTTTGCAATACATCTTTAAGCAGAAAGACATAAATTTATGACAACGAAGATGGTTGGAGCTGATAAAGGATTATGTAGTCGATATACTATACCATCTAGGGAAGGGAAATATGGTAGCGGATGCTCTGAGTCATAAAGCAGTTATGACTACTGGTGGTGAGTGCATGGTTGGTCAAGGGGTGGCTAAGGATCTACATCAACTAGACAATTTGGGAGTTTGTATTGTTGAAACTCCAAAGAAAGGGTTATTGTACATAATCCAGCAAAGTCTTCATTGGTAATAGAGGTGAAAGAAAAATAGTTTGAGGATCTTGTTCTACAACATCTTAAGGAAAAAGTGAGCTAGGGTATGATAAAGGGCTTTGACCTTACACAAAATGGAGTACTTTATTGCCAAAACAGATTGTGTATGCCTGATATTGATAGGTTAAGAAAACGTATAATGAAAGAAGCCCACTATTCTTGATATTCGATTCATCCAGGATCGACTAAGATGTACCATGACCTAAAGGGAGTGTTTTGGTAGGGAGGCATGAAAATGGACCTTGTAGAATTTGTAGCTCAATGTCCAAATTATCAACAAATGACCGTCAAACACCAAAAGCCAGGAGGTTTTATGCAGTGTATAGGACTTCCAAATTGGAAGTGGGATATGATCAATATGGACTTTGTTATTGGTTTGCCTCTATCATTTTAGAAGTTTGACTCCATATGGGTAATAGTTGATAGTCTCACAAAGTCAGCACATTTTCTACCTATTAGGAGTTATTATACAGCAGAGGAGTATGCCAAGCTATATCTCAAGGAGATAGTTAGGCTACATCGAGTCCTAATCTCCATTATATCTGACAGAGGGACTCAATTCACTCTGAGATTTTGGAAGTCTTTCCAAAGGAGTTTGGGTACACAAGTAAATTTGAGTACAACCTTCTATCCTCAAACAGATGGTCAAGCAAAACGCACCATTCAGACACTTGAAGATATGTTGCGAGCTTGTGCATTGTATTTTAAAGGTAGTTAGGTGGACCATTTGCCACTTATTGAGTTTGCCTATAATAATAGCTACCATTCAAGTATCAAGATGGCACCTTATGAAGCTTTGTATGGAAGAAAGTGTAGGTCACCAATTGGATGGTTTGAAGTGGGAGAAAAACCTTGCATGGGCCAGATCAAGTATAGCAAGCCATGGAAAAAGTTAAGGTAATACAAAAGCTGCTAGAAACAAGCCAAAGTCATCATCAATCTTATGCAGATGCTAGGAGGAGAGGGCTAGAATTAGTAGAAGATTGGGTATTTTTAAATGTGTCTCCAATGAAAGGGGTCATGAGGTTTGGTAAGAAGGGAAAGTTAATCCCACGTTACATAGGTCCTTATAAAATTACTAAGAAAATTGGGCAGGTTGCATATGGGCTGGAGTTGCCCCAAGAGCTTTCAATAGTTCATCTAGTTTTCCATGTATCAATAGTTTGAAAGTGCATAGGTGACCCATCTCGTATCACTCCTATTGAGGATGTACAAGTTACAAAAGATCTCACCTATGAAGAGAAACCTATTGCTATTCTACATCATCAAGTTAGAAAGCTAAGGAATAAAGAAATAGCTTCAGTAAAGGTTCTTTGGAGAAATTAGCAAGAAGAGAAGATGACCTGGGAGGCCGAGGATGCAATGAAGTCAAAATAACCCCATTCGTTTGAAGCAAAAGAGGATGCCCAATATGTAGAATTGGAATACTAATAGGCACATATGATTGAATAATTAGTGTGTTATTAAAGCTTTATTTAACTAAAGGTTTGTATTTCGTCAAGTTACCCAATTGTGCTAACATTCGAGGATGAATGTTCCTAAGGAGGGAGGATGTAACACCCCATATTTTACATCTACTAATGCTATGTAAATGAATCATATTATGGTTGGGTCAAATTAGCATCAATTCTTGAAAGTGCTTGAATCTCGTCTTAATGGGCTATATGTGAGTCCAAATGCTTAAGAGTTTATTGTATGACTCAATAATCTAGTAGGCGAGTCACCTACTTTCTTAGCTTAAAATTGATAGCTAAATGGAGACGAGGCTCAATGCCAAATTAGTTCAAGTTCAATTATGAATAAATTCCATATTAAAGGTGTAACTTTGGCCCATGTTTTAGTATCATAAATGGACCTTATTTTCAGTCCAAGAAGATTTTTAAAATGACCAAAGTATACTACAAACAACTTGGACATTTGGTCCCAAAACCAACTAAGAAGAAAGTTGGAAATTGGCAGCATATGTCTATCATATTTGAGACACAATTATACCCAATTTTGGAGGATAATATGTTGCAACAATAGACCACTAATAGTTGTCATTATCAGGTCAAAATTGGAAGAAAAAGTTAGCCAATTTTATCTTTAAAAATGGGCTAAGTACAGCACTAAACCATTCTACTAGGAAAAGTTTCAGCATCCTTAAAGTCATTTGTTTTCTCACTAATCCACTTCACCAAGCTGCAAACTCAATTTTCCAAGTCTTTTGAAGGATATCCAAAACATATAAGGCAAAGGTAAGCAATTACAGTTGTATTTAGTATGATTCCTTCATGAAAAATAAGAAGTATATGATAGTATCTTTGCTGGAATTTTGCTAGAAATTCTGGACAGCTAGTGCCCAGAAAGTTACTGCACACTCGCCTTTTATTTTGGTGATTCTATATGGTTTTTGGACTTTATTATGAATATACTTTGATTTTATTAACATGGTTTAAGTTATAGATATTGATAGTATGGTTTCATCATGTAAAACAAGGTGTACATGCTATTATGTTAAGCTGGAAATTTTGGATAGCTTATATTCTAATTATTGTTACGAATGTTTCTTGTTGTTCAAGAGGATTCTATCTTAATTGGTTGGATGAAATATGAAGAAAGACTTATGTTCTAACAATATATAGGTTTTTGGTCATGTAATTAAGTTGCTGCACTACTTTTATAGTCCAGAAAGATGAGTTGTTGTACAACATCATAGTTTCACTTTTAAAAGAAACTTGGAAGCTGAAAATTATAATGTGTTGATCCACGACCATAACCTATTTTGGCACTGTTCTGGACTATATTTAGACTGGTTTTATGTGGTAAAATTGTTGGAAATAATTTAGGAAAAGTTTAAACAAGTTTGGGATTGTTGGCGTTGAAGTGTGGTGAAAGGATGTAATGTTGTGCCGCTTGTTTGTATGTTGTGAATAATTGTTATGTGTTGTGCCTTGAGGACTGTTTTAGGACTGTTAAGAGTCTGAAAATAAGATATACATGACATGTACATAAGAATAGTTGTTAGAAAATACGTTTGTAAGCAAAAAGATTGAAGAATCATCTTTGCGTCGTTATTTGAAAGCTTGCTGTTCGAGTGATCATTTTTATGATATTGGACTACCTAGAAGTGTTCTGTTGATGATAATACTAGTTTTATTGATTAAGATACTGTAGCTAAATATTTGAGCGAAACCACAACACTCCAAGGTAGTAACAAGGTCATACAACGAGGTATGTAAGGCTACTTGATTTTGTATCACTTGACATGAAACATAGATCCTTCGGTAAGCAAAGGCGTTGATCTACTCCAGCAAGACAAATCAGCCATACCTCCAATATTCACATATTCATATGGTCTTATATATAGTTGTCTTCATATCTACATACATTTAGGATACTAAGTACATGAGTTCTTGTTGCTAAACAAATTTCATGAGTTGCTTCAGTTCATACGCATTTCATTGTCTATGTAACATACTCTTTTTATTTCCATATTGTATTGTACGATTACTTACATGGCACATGCTGCATATATAGCCTTATTTCTCTAATATTATGATCTCCAAAAGAATAATCTCAAAGGTAATAAAAAGATAAAATAAATTTTGATAGGTGGTAGCCCTAGGGGGTGGAAATAACACCTAGCAAAGGGACGATCCTATCATGGGTAGTAGCCCGAGGAAGTTAAGGAAACCTTGCAAAGGGATGAACCCAATATCCTAAGGGGTGGAAGAATCACCTAGCCAGGGAAACATCTTATTATAGGGGGTAGCCTCAGGGGTTAAGGAAGAACCTAGCGAGGGACGAACCCAATACAGTTCACCATTGATCCGTTGGTCATTTACAGTACATGATATGCACCGATGATACAGTAAAGGTGAAGTAATATAAAGAACATAAATTACTCGATCCTAAAGTATAATTAAAGGTGGTCTCTTATCCGCAATCAATGCATAATTTTATCTGAGTTATATTTCATGTACAGTTTTTTGTGCCTTACATATTCAGTACATTATCTCATACTGAGTCCCTTTCTGGGGATTTGCATTTCATGTTGCAGGTACAGGTGCTAGTAGATCTCCCCAATAACGTATAGCACATTCAACTGCAGTTACAAAGCTCCAGGTTGCTTCGGAGCTTTGTGTGTTTAGATCTTATATGTTCATATTATAATTCAGATGGGGCCTATCCCAAATATTTGCAGATATTTTTTCTTGCTAGAGGCTTTGTAGACTATGTAAAATAAAGTGTGGTCATGTCTCGTACTTTAGACACTGTGGCCCCAATTGCCTAGCTATACGTATCTCCTTTTATATTATTATTTTTTATGTTCTTAGAAGCATGCCAAACATAGAAAGTTACTTATAGTATGTATGCAAGCACATAGATATAAGTTGGTTTTCCCGACCCTTATAGGCAACGGGTGCCAGTCCGCCCTAATGGCATCTTGGGGCATGACAGATTTGATGAGATATTTTGATGTGAATGTTTTGGGGTTATTGCAAGGTGTTGATTGATGGTCTTACAATGGATTTCTTGCATGATTTTATCTCTAAATTTTGTGGTCTTTTACTCTCATTATACCCCCCAACGTGTTGTTAAAATGTCCAATTACGGTTTCTTGAGGAAATGAAGGTCCAAAGCATGAGATATGATATGATTGATGTTATGATGATCAAATGAGCTTATATTCATGATCGGTTTGATATAAAGTGTTACATTAGACCATGCCCAATTCAAGGGGTCTAAGAACCTGGATAACCGAGGGAAGGGTTAGTACTTCTCCACCTAGTGATGGGGCGATATCATCACTAACCTAGATGGGAGTTAGTACTCATCAACTGAGGGAAGGGTTAGTACTTCTCCACCTAGGTGATGGAATGACATTATCACCAACCAAGGGAAGGGTTAGTACTTCTCCACCTAGGTAATGGGGCAGCATTATTACCAACCAAGTGAAGGGTTAGTACTTCACCACCAAAGTAATGGGGCGCATCATCACTAACCCCAATGGGTTTATACCTTGAAAATTTAGATTAGTCTATTCTTCATATATGATGCTTTATATAATCATGAGTTATTTAAAGTATGTTTTACTTATGCATTGATCATACAAGCCATATTATTATACTATGCTTATAGTCTAATGTATGCATTTTGAGTATAACATCTATCTATAATTGTATTGCACCTCGCATACTTAGTACATTCAAGTTTACTAACACATACTCTTCCCTACATGATATCGCCATGTAGGAACCGGTGCCCAAGTTGATCCTCCTCCTCCTCCACATGGCTATATAGTGCTATTTCAAGCTTGTTGGGATTCCTCCATTTCAGGGACCTTAGTTTACATTACCATTATGCATGTATTGAGACACTTCCTTATGTCCTATTTGACTATAAGGGTGCGCCTTGTAGCTTTGTCTTGGCCCCCAGCTCTATCTATGTATTTAGAGGTGTTTGTTGAACATGTTGTGTAATTATAAAATGACCTATGACTCCTTGTCTTTGATGTTGATGTTTTGGCAAGCTATTCCTTAGCCCCTTTGCCCTTTATGCTTGTTTTAGGTTTTTTACATACTTCCATGACCAATGATGTGTAATGATAAGTTGAGAGGCTTGCTTTGGAGTTCCTTCAGGTTCTCCATCTGTTGTGTCACGTCTTGGCCCTAGACTTGGGTCATGAAAAACTTGGTATCAGAGTACTAGGTTGATAGATCCTCAGAGTCTAACACACTACATCTATTAGAGTCCTACTCATGGTTGTGAAGTGCACCATGACTGTGAACAGGAGGCTATAAGGTATTTTAGGAAATGTTTCCATTCTTTATGTTCCTAGTCGTGCTATAGAGTTTTGGTCAGTATTCCCCTCCCCCCCATTGATTTTTTTTGCTATGCTAGATCATGCCAAATACTAGAGGAAGACATGCCCAAACACCCGAGGAGCAACTTACCAATGGTGAACTCCGGGATGCTCTTATCATGCTTACACAAGTGGCGGCTAACCAAGTCCAACAATGGTCCCAAAACCCTCAAGCTACTACCATCGAGAGCTAGGGTAAAGGTCTTCATGAGGATCAATCCTTCGATTTTCTATGGGTCAAAAATGGATAAAGATCTACAAGAGTTAGTTTATGATATCTACAAAATATTGTCTATCATAGGTGTTGAGCCAAATGAAAAGGTAGATTTGGTGGCGTACCAACTCAAAGGGGTAGCCCAAATTTAGTATGATCAATGGAAGGGTAAGAAGGTAATGTCTTTGTGGTGCTTTGGGAGAAATTCAAATTGGCTTTCCTTAATTGGTTCATCACTCTTGAGCATAGGAAAGCAAATTTGGTAGAGTTTATGAACTTGAAACAAGGTACTATGAGTGTGAGGGAGTATGCCCTCAAATTTAATCAACTTTCAAAGTATGCTCCTCACTTGGTGGCTGATTCTAGGTAAATGATGAATAAAGTTATGATAGGGGTCTCCAACTTGGTAAATGAAGAATGTTGGTCTACTTTGCTAATTGGTGACATAGACTTATCTTGGTTGATGATGTATACCGAGCAAATGAACGAAGGAAAATTGAGAAAAAGAAGTGCCATTAGGCCAAAAGGGCCCGTTTTGAGGGCAAGTTACATAAGGGTGTTAGATTTCCTCAAGGTGAAAGGCCTTCTAATGCTACAAATAGGGAGGTTGCCAATGACTTCCCTAGACCTCAAGGTATTGGTGGTGCGACTCCTAAACATGTGTGTCCTAGATGTGGGAAAAGTCATGACAGCCTATGTTTGAAGGGTTCTAATGCATGCCATGGTTGTGGGGAGCTTGGTCACAAGAAAGTAGATTATCCAAGAAACCGTGGCAAGGTTCTAAGTGAAATGCGGTCCCATTGGGTAGAGGTGGTCCTTAAGTTAGTTTTCTAACCAGTTTTATGTTCTATATAGAAGGCAAGGGGTTGGGGAGGTCCCCTATGTTGTTACCGATATGTTGAAAATCTTTGATCTTGATGTATATGCTTTGATTGATCGGTGTGCCACCCTTTCCTTTGTTACCCCCTTTGTTGCTAAAACGTTTCGTGTTGTGCTGGAGTATTTGCATGAGTCATATAAGGTGTCTACTCCTATTGGTGTATCTATTGTTGCTAGGAGCGTGTATATAAATTTTCTGGTTTGCATCTTGCATAAAATCTTACCTGGTGATCTTGTCAAATTAGATATGATTGATTTTGATGTTATTATTGGGATGGATTGGTTGCATGCCTACATTGTTTCTATTGATTATAAAACCCATAGGGTAAAGTTTCAATTCCCAAATGAACCTATCCTTGAATGGGAAAGTCATGATGTGGTAGTGCGGGGTACGTTCATCTCATGCATTAAAGCCCGTAGGTTGATTTCCAAAGGATGTTTGTATTATCTTCTGAGGGTCAAATATGTGTAGTCCAAAGTCCCTTTCATTGAGTCGGTCCCGATTATGAATGAGTTTCTTTATGTTTTCCCAAATGACCTTCCGGTGTCCCTCCTAAAAGGGAGATAGATTTTGGCATATATCTCCTTTCCGACACTCAACCTATCTCCTTTCCCTCTTATCGTGTAGCTTCGGAGGAGTTGAAGGAGTTAAAGGAGCAATTGAAAGATTTGTTCAAAAAGGGGTTTATTAGACCTAGCCAATCACCTAGGGGTGCACCGGTGTTGTTTGAAAAGAATAAAGATAGGTCACTTAGAATATGCATTGACTATCGACAACTCAATAGGGTCACTATAAAGAATAGACATCCTCTTCCAATAATTAATGACTTGTTTGACCAATTACAAGAGGTTAGGTTTTTTTCTAAGATTGATCTTCGGTTTGGGTACCATCAAGTTAGGGTGAGGGAGTGTTATATTCCCAAGAAGGCCTTATGGACTAGATATGGGCACTATGAATTTAGGGTGATGTCCTTTGGGTTGACTAATGCACTGGCTATCTTTATGGACCTAATGAATAGGGTTTTCAAGACCTACCTTGATTCCATTATTATGGTTTTCATTGATGATATTTTGATCTATTCACATATTAGGGAGGAGCATATGGGCCATTTGAGGGTTGTGTTGTAAACACTAAGGGAGGAGAGATTGTATGCAAAATATGACAAATGTGAATTTTTTTTGGAGGAGGTTGCATTCTTGGGTCATATGGTGTCGGGGGATGGTATAAAAGTATATCCTAAGAAAGCTGATGTGACTAGGAATTGGCCTAGACCATTACCCTATAGGATATTAGGAGTTTCTTCGGCCTTGCAGGTTACTATAGAAGATTTGTGAATGAGTTCTCCTCCCTTGCTTCTCCTATGACAAAATTAACTCAAAAGAAGGTTAAGTTTGTGTGGACCAATGACTATGAGGAAATCTTCCAAACATTGAATGATAGACTTGTGTCCGCTCCTATATTGTTACTACCAAATGGGCTTGAGGGTTTTGTTGTGTATTGTGATGCATGTAGATTTGGTTTGGGTTATGTGCTAATGCAAAATGGTAAGGTCATAGCCTATGCTTATAGGAAACTCAAAGTGCATGAAAAGAACTACCGTAGCCATGATCTTGAATTGATTGTCTTGGTGTTTGCATTAAAGATTTGGTGTCATTGTTTGTATGAGGTTCATGTTGATGTCTTCACCGATCACAAGAGCCTTCAAAATATCTTCACACAAAAAGATATCAACTTGACATAAAGAAGGTGGTCAGCACTCTTTAATGACTATGACATGGGTGTGTGCTACCATCCCGGTAAGGAAAATGTTGTGGCAGATACTTTAAGTTGGGTGTCTATGGGTAGCCTAGCCTATGTGGATGGTGGTGAAAGGGGATGGCTAGGGAGGTGCATAGATTGGCGAGATTGGAGGTGAGGTTAGAAGATATGGGTAATGGTGTTATTATTGATGATGGTTCTAAATCTTCATTGGTTGATGAGGTGATAGCAAAACAAGATCAAGGCTCCTCCTCACCTAAATTTAAGGCCTTGGTGAAAGAGGGCAAAATATAGGTTTTCTCCCGGGGGAGATGGGTCCCTTATATACAAAGGTAGGTTGTGTGCCATATTTTGATGGGTTGAGGGAGAGAATTCTTGATAAAGCCCATAATTCCTCTTATTCTATCCACCCCGATTCCACCAAAATGTATAGCGACTTGAGGGATGTGTATTGGTGGGGAGCCATCAAGAGGGACATTGCTAAATTTATTTCAGGTTACCATAGTTGTTAACACGTCAAGGCTGAACATTAAAGGTCAGGTGGCCTAACGCAAGACATATAGATTCCTACTTAGAAGTGGGATGTAATTAATATGGATTTTGTGGTTAGGTTGACAAAGACTAGAAAAGGTTTCCATTTAGGTGGTGGTTGATAGAATGACGAAATTGGCTCACTTTCTACTAGTTAGGAATACATATAGGGCTGAAGAGAATGCAAGGTTGTAAATCCATGAGTAAGTGAGGTTACATTGGGTTTCTTTATCCATCATATTAGATTAGGGTGCATAATTAACTTCACACTTTTGGAGGTCTTTTCAAAAGGTCTTGGTACCAAAGTTCACCTTAGTACGACTTTCCACCCTCAAATGGATAGCCAAGCCAAGACGACAATTCAAACGCTTGAGGATATGCTTAGGTCATGTGTCTTGGAGATTAAAGTTAGTTGGAATTACCAACTTCCATTGATTGAGTTTGCCTATAACAATAGCTGTAACTCTAGCATCGGTATGGCTCCATTTGAGGCTCTTTAGGGGAGACATTGAGGATCAACAATGGGTTGGTTTGAGGTTGGAGAGTGGCTTTATTGGAGCCGGATCTAGTTATGGAGGCTCTTGAGAAAGTTAAAATGATTAGTGAAAGGTTGAGGATGGCCCAAAGTTGTCAAAAATCCTATGCCGATGTAAGATGGAAAGACCTATAATTTTTACTAGGTGAGGGGTCTACTTGAAGGTTTCTCCAATGAAAGGTGTGGTCCATTTTAGTAAAAAAGGAAAGTTAAGCCCAATATATGTTGGTCCTTACAAGGTGATAGAGAGGGTTGGCAAGGTAGCTTATGAGTTAAAGTTGCCTAGTAAAATGAATTTGGTTCATCTGGTACTCAATGTTTTTATATTGAGAAAGTGTATTGGTAATCCTAATGCTATTGTGCCCCTTGATGTTGTGGGTGTACTGGAGGATAGCCTGACTTATGAGGAGGTTCCAATCTAGATCTTGAATAGGCAAGTAACGAAATTGAGGAACGAAGAGGTGGTATCCGTTAAGGTCCTTTGGAGGAACCAACAAGTTGAAAGTGCTATATGGGAGGTCAAAGCGGATATGAAAAAGCAGTATCCTTATCTTTTCCATTTTGCTCAAGCCTAAGGTACTAATTCTAAGACCAATATGTGATTTCAACTCATATATTTCAGCCCCCATGCCATTCATATGCACTCATGTTGAAGTTGGTAAACTTATGATGATTTTACAATTATGTTGAGGATTTGAAAATGGTGTTTTACATGTTATGTTGCATGCTTCTTGGGGCTGATGTATGCAAGATTATGCTTGTCTTCTACATTTATTTTACATTTGGGGACGTATTTTGATGTGAATGTTTTGGTGTGTTGTAAGGTGTTGATTGATGGTTTTACAATAGATTTGGTTTCATGATTTCGTCTCTAAATTGCATGGGTTTTACACCCATCACGCACTTCCAATGTGTTTGATAAAATGTTTAATTATGGTTTCTTGAGGAAATGAAGGTCCAAAGCATGAGATATGATATGATTGATGTTATGATGATCAAATGAGGTTATAATCATGATGAATTCTATATAAAATATTTCATTAGACCATGTCCAATTTTGGGGAGTCTAAGAACCTAGATAACCGAGGAACGGTTAGTACTTCTCCACCTAGTGATAAGGCGACATCATCACTAACCTAGATGGGGGTTAATACTCATCAATCATGGGAAGGGTTAGTACTTCTCTACCTAGGTGATGGGGCGGCATTTTTACTAACTGAGGAAAGGGTTAGTACTTCTCCACCTAGGTGATTGGGCGACATTATCACCAATCGAGTGAAGGGTTTGTACTTCACCATCTAAGTGATGAGGAGGCATCATCACTAAACCCAAGGGGTTTATACCTTAGAAATATAGCTTGGCATATTCTTCACATATAGTACCTTATTTGAGCATGAGTTACCTAAAACGTGTTTTACTGATGCATTGATCGTACATGGTATACTTTTATACTATGCTTATAGTCTAATGTTTGCATTTTAAGTAGGATGTCTATCTATTGTTGCATTGCACCCTGCATGCATAGTATATTCAAACATACTAACGTATACTCTTGCCTATATAATATCACCGTGTAGGAACCTGTGCCCAAGTTGATCATCATCGTCCTCCACATGGCTAGATTGTGCTATTCCAAGCTTGTTGCTGAGTCCTCCATTTTTGGGACCTTAGTCTATGTAACCATTATCTATGTATTGAGACACTTTCTTAGTTTCTATGTGACTATGAGGGAGAGCCCGATAGATTTGTCTTGTCCCCCTACTCTATCTATGTATTTAGAGATGTTTGTTGGACAAGTTGTGTAATTATGATATGAGCTATGACTCCTTGTCTTTTATGTTGATGTTTTGGCAAGCTATCCCTTTGCTCCTTATGCTTGTTTTTTGTCTTTTACATACTTCTATGACCAATGATGTGTAATGATAATTTGAGAGGCTTGTTTGGAGTTCATTCGGGTTCCCCATTTGCCGTGTCTCGTCTAGACCCTAAGCTTGGGTCGTGACAGAAATAAATTATTGTATTTTACTTTCAAAATTATAATTAATAGTTACTAACATGTTTAATATTATCTATATTATTTTTAAGTTAATTTATACTAATCATCGACAAACGTGCAACACACATTCGCAGTGAGTAGTATAATATGAAATTCAAGTGAAAATATAATAAAATCATAATACAATCACCCATGCATAAGCAAGCCTTTAAAAGGGACATGTATATTCATAATTTCATAAACTTAATGTAATTCAAGATATTATAGTTTAAATCAACTTAAAATCATCAACTAAGTACTATCCATGCATTAATTGAATTTATTAAGCAAGTCAATTGAAAACCCAACTTTTAAGTGAGTAAATGTCACGACCCCAATGTAGGGCCTTGATCTGACACGGCGAATGAGAAGTCCAGAGATAACCCAAAAAAGCCTCTTAGCATATCATGTACACATCCTTGGTTATAGAAATAATTAAGGCAATAAGAAGAGTCAATTATAAAAAGGGAAGTGGGACTAAGGGAGGCTTTTGATAAACATAGAAAACATAGGAGAGTTGAGCTCATAAGCATATACAAACATAGTAGCTAACAACACCTTTACTTAAGAATGGACCAGGGGCCAAGAGAATTCCCAGGCTCACCCTCATAATAATAAGTATCCAACATAAAGGAGAAGTCTTAACATAGCATGAATAATATAGATATTATCCTCGGAGTAGAGGACTCACCAAGGATTTTTACAAGAATCGCACTAGCCATGTGGATGAGAAGGATAAAAAAGAGCTTTGGTTCCCACATGATGATATCATATAGGCATAGAGTATGCGTTAGTGTATTTGAATGTACTAATTATACAGGATGCAATGCAACAAGAACCATAAGCCATAATCACAAGATACTTTATCATAATCAATGAACATAAGCTCAATATGGAATATATGCTCAAACCCTTACACAAATATGCATGAGATGGGCCAAATAACCACCCACTCACCTTAGGGTATAACCTTTTCGAAAAGTATTACCAATAACTCTACCTTACGACATAGCCTTTCTGGTAGGTAACATAAGATGTCCCTTACCTTACGAGATAATTTTTTAGGTAGTAGCCATGAAATTTATACCTTACGACATGCCCTTTTCAGTAGTAATTATAAGATGCCCCTACCTTTCGATATAATCTTTTATCTAGGAGCCATGATTTATTGTACCTTATGGCATGGCCTTTTCGGAAGGTATTATAGGATATCCTTACCTTACTATATAATCTTTTAGGTAGGAGTGTAGATTTATTCTACCTTATGGCAATGGCCTTTTCGGTAGGTGTCATAAGATGTCCTTACCTTAAGATATAATCTTTTTGGTAGGAGTACGAAAATAGCTCATCAAACCATCACATCAAAGAATCAAGAAAGGGCTTCACATTTCACATGAGAGTAAAACATAGTATAAGAGTTCTAAAATTTTCTTGTAGATCATAGGAATTGTTCATGAGTTTAATACATGATTGGGAACCCATAAAGTATTATAACATGCTTATCATGAAACTCATACAATAATCCCTCAATAAGATCAAGAATCCTTGTCAAGTAATTTAATAAAACACATAGTGGGTATATGTAATTCAAGAGTATAGAACAACAAGGAGTAAAACCAAATCATTTCAAAGTTATTCAAATCAACCAACCTATATTATAGTAAAATCCCTAATTTAAATATCATGAAATCTATCTTAAACATTCACAATATATCATAGTTTTCATAGTCCAAATTATGCATAATTTCAACAGACATAATCAACTCATAGTATAAGCTCAAAATAGATATTCAGGCATTATTAACAATACTTGATAAAAACCCAACATAGCTTATTTTCATAAGTAATACAACTTGAAAACATACAATTTTCATAGAAAGGGATGGTTGGGATCCACGGGTTAAACAACTTATGGATGAAGACCCACATACCTCAAACTTGGATTTTCTTAAGGAAACTTAAAGCTTGGATTAGGTCCTTGAGTTCCAAACTTTAGCTTGAAATCATTGCATTTGAGTGAGAGATTCGATAAAGTCTTGGATAGGTTTTAGAGAGGGTTTTTGAATGATATAGAGTTGAAAAATGGCTAAGTATGGGAGATTTCTTATTTAAATAGGCATTGAGTTATGACCTCAATGCCCTTGGAAAAAAATTAAAAATAGGGGAAAAAATTGCACTGGTCCCCCTACCCAGGAGAGAAGCAGACTTAGCGCAGCTATTTTCTTCCATACAAAGCTTTATATTATGCAATCTTAATGCTTAAATAGAAGTTATTATTGTACGAAAATTCAATAAGTGGCAAATGGTCCATCGAACTACCCTTTAAGTCTAATGCCTAGGCCCGAAACATATCTTCAAGTGTCTAAATGATGTGTTTATCTTGACCATCTATTGAGGGTGGAAAGTTGTACGCAAATTCACTAGTGTTTCTAAAATCTTTTTGAAGGACTTCCAAAACTTTGCAGTGAATTGAGCTCCCCAATCATATATAATAGAAATTAGGACCTCATTGTAGCCTGACTATCTCTTTGAGGTATAACATTGCATACTCTTCAGTTGTATAATCACTCTTAATCGGAAAGAAGTGTACTAACCTTATGTGTCTATGATCTATTACCCATATGGGGTCAAACTTCTGTAGTGAGCACGACAACCCAGTAACAAAATTCATATTAATCATATCCCACTTCCACATTGGAAGTTCTATACACTGTATATAACCTCCCAGCTTTTGGTGAGCTACTTTAACTTATTGGTAATTTAGACATTGAGCCACAAATTCTACAAGGTCCTTTTTTATGCCTCCCAACCAAAGCATCCCTTTTAGGCCATGATACATCTTTTTTGATCCTAGCTGGATGGAATATCTTAAATGTTGGGAGTCTTCCATTATCCTCCTGCTTAGCCCATTAATATTAGGCACACATAATTATTTTGGCAATAAAGTACCCCTTTTTGTGTAAGTTCAAAGCCCTTCATCGTATCCTAACTTACCCATTCCTTAAGTCATCGTAGAATAGGATCTTTGAACTGCTTTACTTTTACCTCCATTATGAATGAAGATTCTGCAGCATTACGCACAATAATCCCATCCTTTGGAGTTTCAAAAAGGATAACCCCTAAAACAGCTAGTTGATGTAGATACTTAAGCATACCTTTACTTACCACAATTTGATCACCCATATTCATGAATGTGTTTTGATTCAGAGCATCAGCTACCACATTCCCTTGATGATATAGTATATAAATATCATAATCCTTTATTAGTTCGAGCTATCTCCATTGCCTCAAATTTGGTCTTTCTACTTAAAGATGTACGGCAAACTCTTATGATCAGTATATATATCAGTGTGAACCCCATACAAATAGTGGCTCTATATTTTCAAACCAAACACAATTGTTGCTAGCTTAAGGTCATATATTGTGTAGTTTTTCTAATGTTATCATAGTTGTCTAGAGGCATAAGAAATTACCTTACCATGTTGTGTTAGTACAAACCCTAAGCCAACTTTTGAAGCATCACTATACACCACATACCCCTCTGCGTCTTCTAAAAGCACTAGCACAGGTGTAGAAGTTAGCCTGCTATTAAACTCGTGGAAACTTTTTTCACATGCATCATGCCATTGGAACTTGGTTGCCTTATGTGTCAAATTTATTAGAGGTACAAAAGTAGCAGAAATACCTTCAACAAGCCTTATATAATAACCAACCAACCCTAGGAAGCTTTGAACTTCTGTGGGTATTGTTGGCCTTGGCCAATCCTTCATGATCTCTATCTTTTGTGAATCAACCCTTATTCCTTCATCGGATATAATATGACCCAAGAATGCCACTGATTTTAACAAAAAAATCACATTTAGAAAACCTGGTAGATATTTGCTAATCACAAAGAACTTGTAACACTTGTCATAAGTGATTCTTGTGGTCCTCTTCTGATCTTGAATATACAAAAATATCATCTATCAATACTATCATGAATACATCTAAGAATCTCTTGAATACCCTATTCATGAAATCTATAAAAATTGTTGGTACATTTGTTAGCCCAAATGACATTATATTAAATTCAAAGTGATCATAGCGTGTCCTGAAAACTGTTTTGGGTATATCCCTCTCCTTCACCCTCACTAGGTGATAACTTGATCTCAAATAAGTTTTTAAAAAGCAGTTGGCTCCTTGTAACTAATCAAATAAATCGTCAATCCTGGGGAGAAGATATTTGTTCTTAATTGGCACCCTATTCATTCTTTAGATTATTCCATAGAGCCAAGTGTTGTAGGTGGATTGTGTCTGATTATAAATTTTTTTGTATAATAGGTATACCAGAGACTAGGAAAAACAAAAGCAAAGGCAAGGAAATAGAAGAGGTAGTTGGTATACCCAATCGTGTGAGACAACTAAATAATGCTCAGGATGAGTCTGTATCATAGACATCTCCAACTCCTCCAGCTCCTGATGAACTATGAAGTAGTGAAATTACCCTAGAACTAACTACTGATGCCATGGTGTAGGATTTGAGAAATGTAGTCTAGCTATTGACTCCTATAGTTGTTGGCCAAGGTCAAAGATAAGATGGTCCAGTTAAAGGTAAAGGTAAAGGTGGTATGAATAGGGAAGCTAGCAAGAGGATACATAACTTCAATAATTTGGACCCTCTATCCTTCAATGGGTCAGTTCCTAATGAAGATCCACAAGACTTTGTTGACCAGATTCAATGCATTTTAGGTATTATGGATGTGAGTGGTAAAGAAGTTGTTCAGTTAGCAACATATAGGTTGAAAGGTGTAGCTATACTGTGGTATGATGCTTGGAAGCAATCCAAGGACATAGATGCACCTCTCACTACCTGGAAGGAGTTCAGAGAGGCATTTCTTAACCATTACTTTCCATTAGAGATGAGACTGGCCCGTGCAGTCAGTTCTTGATCTCTACCAAAGGAATATGAGCATGAGAGAGTATAGCCTTCAATTTAATTCCATGGTTACTGTGCTCCTAATATAGTTGTTCCTATGGCAGATAAAGTTCATCGATATGAGGATAGATTGGATACATATCTGGTTAGAGATTGTACCATTGTTTCCTTAAATAAAGTCATAGATATAGAAAGGATGCAAGATTTTGTGCAAAAAATAGAGGATTAGAGGAAAAGGAGAAGGACACTAAACTTATAAAGGGGGAAGTCCAAGACGGCCAGATCTATAGGGCAGTGTACACCACTTCTAGTTGAGATTAGGCCTCAATTCCCTAATAGACAATCTAGGCAATCATTCTCCTACTCTGAAGCTAATGCTCCACCATAACTCTAATGGTCTAAAAGGAATTAGTTTGGTCAAAGAAGAGAAGGACATGGTGCACGGACCACATGATATTTGGTAAGCCACCAAAGGACTCCCAGGTAGCCTTCTGAATAATGTGGGAGAAGTCATTTAGGTACATACTGTATTGGGATAGATGTTTGTTATTTGTGTAGTATGATGGGGCATATGATGAGATATTATACGAGAAGACACTTGGGTGATATAACACAACCTACTGGGTCAGCTGTTGCATCATCATCATCAGTTGATCCATTAGGTAGTGGTCAGCTATAGGTTATGCTAGAGGTGTTATAGGGGCAGCTAGTTCAAGTCGAGTCCACAATTGCATTTATGCTCTGTGGAGTCATCAAAATTTAGAAGCTTTCTCTGATTTATTCATAAGTGCATTGTCCATCATTTCACATAATGTATATGCATTAATTGAATCTAGTTCTATACTAACATACATCACCACTAGTTTCTAGGAGGCTTAAGAGAACACCTAAGTTATTGAACAAATTATTTAATGTGTCTACACCAACTAGTGAATCTGTTATAGCTAGAAGGGTTTATTATGACTATGGAGTAACTGTATCATGACATATTGGCTGAACTTATTGAGCTAAAATGGTGGAAGTTGATGATATAATGGGTATGGATCAGTTAGCTTCTTGCTATGCCACCATGGATTACTGAACTAAGAGAGTGCACTTCCCCTTTCCAAATGAGATAGTTCTTGAATAGGAAGGCAATATTGGGGCATCAAAGTGTATGTTTATCTCTTATTTTAAGGCAAAAATGATGATATCCTAGGTATATATATGTTATCTAGTTAGAGTGAGAGATATGGAGGCAAAATCACCAACTCTTCAATCAGTTCTAGTAGTGAATAAATTTGTTGATGTGTTCCTAGAAGATCTTCCAGGTTTACCTCCAAAACGAGAAGTAGATTTTGGTACTGACTTTCTTTTGGGCACTCAACCTATTTCTATCCCTCGAGTAGTGTTGGGTCACAAGAGTAGTATGGCCTAAAGTGCATTGGCCTCAAAACTTACATGTTGGCCTTGGGATGGCGTTGCAAGCTAACTCACACCTCACTAGGACCCCAAGTAGGTCATGTGACACTTCTTGGGTCATGTAGAGGAGTCGTGGGGTGGCCTAGGCTTGAAAACCCCATCACTAGGGCTACGGGAGGCCACACGACTAGTCAAACGGGTTGTGTGGTGTAAGATGGGCCATTTGGCCTTCAGTGAAGCTCCCAAAGTGAAAATATTCTATGTATGGGATCACTATCTCGTAACTCGTTCACAAAATTTTCCTAAGGCTATGGAGACAAAAGCATCACATGGACAGTGTGGCTTCACACAGCTCGTGAAATGTCCACGTTTGGTGGACTCGTGCAAAAAATTACTAGTGTTGGTTAAGATCAAAGTTTCCAAAAACTTTTCTAAGTTTCATCTCACGGGCATTCCACACAGACTATAGAGTGCCATACTGGCAGTTTACCCTCAAGTCAAATGACTTCCGGTAAATTTTTCCTCTCATTCATTAATGGTGTTTTCATAAAATTGATTATTTCTATTAGTTTTATGGGAATTCCTATGCAATTCTAAAGTCATCTAAAGATCTAAAGTCTATTTTAAACATTCAAACTCAGCTCTCATAATTTTTGAACTCTCTCCAAACTACTCTAAAAAGAACAAATGGAGATTTCAACTTGGGAGCTAAGGAACTCAACCTCTCTTCAAAATTCTTTGGGGTTTCTTGATCTTATTGAAGGTTTGTGGGTTAGATCCTTGATTGCTTTTCAATCAAGGAGACGCAAACTATTTTCAAGCAATTTTATGGATTTCTGGCTTACTTTAAAATGGGGTTTTGATAATTATGATTCCTAAACTTCTATTTATGTATGGGTAGTGTTTATTTGATGATTTTACAGTGATTTAAACAAATATATAAGGATTTACTTTGGGTTTATAGAATTATATGAGTGCATGTCCCCTTTGAGGTTTGCTTATGCATGGTTTGTTAGATTATAATTTTAAATATAGATTTAATTATGCTTTAAATTGAATATCATATTATATTCTTAACTTTAGATTGAATCTTAATTGTCCATGTCATTCTCTCATTATTCATAGCATGTGCATTCATGTACTAGGATTACTATGGAAATTATGAAGTGGGTTAAGCCCAATTTTGTTATATGATATGATTTTGATAATATATTGGTTATGATGAGATGTGATCACATATATATCTATTGATTATGGCTCTTTGAGCATTTTGGATGCTTGCACCATTTTGGTATATGAATGGGCTATTCCTATGTATGAGTATTATGATTATGAACTATGACTTTGGTATTTGACCCTAAGTATGAACTACTATGAATGGTATATGGGTTTAAGATTAAGGAGGCATTGAAAGGAATTTGGAAGTGAGCATTTTCTCTTGAAGCATGCATACGTATACATACATTATAAGTATTCTTGTGGGATGATGACTTAACACTGACAGAATGAGGGTTCCTCTCTTTTTCCTTGAACTATGTGCCTAGCATAGGGTCCTTTCCAAAATGTGGCTACTAGTAACGAAAGATGCCTCCAAAATGAGATTGAACATAAGAAAAAGAAATGATATGATATTATATGATATGATATGACATGACAGGCTATATGTGAAAATTCTGTCCAAAATGGGGTTACTCGTAATGAAGGTTGCTACATACGAAATGGGGTTGCCTGTAAGGTGAAGTATGGTTTACCTTTGGCAAGTAAACAAGCACTTTACTAATGAGGGGATTTTATCGTATTCCAAGTAATAGCTCCATTGTCTTACTTATGTCGGTTAAGGTTACATCTCCACTATATATGAGCATCATATACACTTCATGCATCGTGAAGTTCATAGCATCTTGCTATATTACATTCCTTGATATTCAATTCTTTCTATATTCTGTGCCCTTTTTGTTATCTATCTTTGATATTTAGTTTTTTGGTAAGTTCATGCATTGCATCCCGCATACTTAGTACATTCAAGCATAATAATGCCACTCTACTCTATATAATTTCACCATGTAGGGACCTAGGACTTTGATTATCCACCGTTTGACGCTTAGCTCAGATTCCAAGTTTACTTGTAGTGGTAAGTCCTATCTTCCGAGGATGATCCACCATCTATTTACCATTATTTCTTTTCATTTCTTAAGTATTAAGGGTGAGCCTGGGGAATCTCATGGGCCCCAGCCTTTCTATGTAGAGGTATTGTTGGACATCTTATAAGCCTCCTCATGTATTATGCTATATGTTATGACTTATGTCTATGATATGTGTTGGTTATCTTGATTATCATTATGTGAGTTGGTTATGTGATTGATGACTTGTTATATGTTATGATTGAAAGATCCTAAGTCCTAGAATGCCTCTACAGAGTGAGTCGTATTTCCCCGTCCCGTAGTACTATATATTTTTATTTGTGTGCTTCTTAACTGATGATGTGAGTTTCAGTATCTTAAGTCTTTTTTAGGGACTCTCAAGTTACCATTCACCATGTCATCTAGGCCCTACGTTCGGGTCATGACAAAGATGGTGTCAGAGCCCTAGGTTTGTAAATGATCCTCAGAGTCCAACATATTGCGTCAAGTAGAGTCCTAGTTATGGGTGTGAAGTGCACTATGCCTATAAGTGGGAGACTCTGTCGACATTTTAGGAATTATCTGAATTCTTCAAGTCTTATGCCGTGCTATGAATGGTTTGATTATCTCTTGACCTTAAATAGTTTCCTTGCGCTATTTCAGAAGATGCCTTGTGGTGACCTGCCGTACCAGCCCCAGCTAATGAGGCTCAAGTGTCTCAAGGTCCTATGTATGAACCTATCTCTAATGGTGAATTTCATATGGAATTTGTCATGCTTGCCCAAGTTATGAATACTCAGACTAGGCAGGCCAAGTTGCCTAGGGATCCCACTTCGGCTTTTAGAGTGAGGGATTTCAACCAGATGAATACTCCAGAGTTTTTTGGGTCTAACGCTAATGAGGATGCTCAGGAGTTCATTAATGATCTCTCCAAAATATTGAATTTCATGGGTGCTGCTTTTGAGGAGACAGCTGAACTAGTTGCTTATCAGTTGAAGGATGTAGCACAGGCGTCGCATACTCAGTGGTCTATGGAGAGGGTTTGTGGTGATTTTGTCAATTGAGAGGAGTTCAAGTTTGCTTTCCCGGATTATTTCTTCCCACTTGACCTTAGGTAAGCCAAGATGACCGAGTTTATCAAACTCAGGTAGGGTAATATATGTGTGAGGAATTATGCCCTCATGTTTACTAAGCTCTCAAAGTATGCTCCGACACTTTGGCTAATTCTCATACAAGAATGCACAATTTTATTTTTTTTATCACTGAACTACTTGTACAGGAATGTCGTATGGCCATGTTTAATCTGGATATGGATATCTCTAGACTTTTGGTTTATTCTTAACAGATTGAAGGGGAGAAACTTAAAGAGGGGAGAATGCATGATCATAAGAGGTAGAATTTTGATGGTGGGTTCTCCGGCTCTTAGGGTGGCAAATTTGGTCACTTCCAACAAGGCCAAGGTTTAGGTTCTCGGGTTGCTAATGCTAAGATGCCTCTTTCTAGGGCACCGGTGGGTGGTGTCTAGGGATAACCTTTGTGTGCTAAGTATGGGAAGCCCCACACTGGTGAATGTTTGAAGAATATAGTAGCTTGCTTTGCGTGTTGTGATAGGAGTCACAAGGTCGCTGATTGCCCTAGAAATCCTCAAAAGGGTCAGGGTCAAGTGGCCCGAGGTGGACAGCACCAGGCAAGGGTTTCTTAAGGTGTTGCTCTGAGGAAAAACAGGTTCCATCTGCTTCATATATATCAGGAGATTGATGAGGCTCCTGATGTTCTAACTGGTATGTTAAAAGTCCTTGATTTTGATACTTATGCTTTGCTTGATCTAAGTGCAAACTTGTCTTTTTTGACTCCTTTATTGGCTATTAAGTTTGGCCTGAGTCCAGAAATTTTGAGGGAGCCTTACTTAGTTTATACTCCCGTGAGTAAATCTGTTGTTGGACATAAGATCTATCATGGTTATCCTGCTTTTGTGTCACATAAGGTATTTCTGTGTGATCTTTTGGAACTTGAAATGTATGATTTTGATGTAATTCTTCGAATGGATTAGTTACATGCATCATATACCTCTATAAATTGTAGAACCCAGATGGTCAAGCTCCAACTCTCGGTGAGCCCATTCTTGAATGGAAAGGTAGTAATTCCACTATTAAATGCCAGTTTATTTCCTACTTCAAAGCTCGAAAAATGATTTCCAAGGGGTGTATATATCACATAGTGAGGGTTAAGGATATGGAGTCCAAATTGCCTATTCTCTAGTCTGTTCTAGTGGTTAATGAGTTTCTGGATGTGTTTCCCGAAGCGTTGCCTGGTATTCCTCTAGAAAGGGAAGTGGACTTTGGCATAGATCTTCTTTCGGATACTCAACCTATCTCTATTACTCCCTATAGTATGTTTACGATCTAAGCCTAGGTCTTAGATGTGACCGACAAATGGGGAACCTAAAGGAACCCTAAACAAACTACATAGCATATCATTACATGTCCTTGGTTGCGGAGGCAATTTAAAATGACAATATATGATAAGCACAAATGAGGAAAAATGGGACAAAGGTAACATCCTTCATATCATAAGCAATAAGAGTCAGTAGAGTCAAAGGTCATAGCATAGATACACCATAGTCCAAATATATCTCTACTATATAAAGATAAGAGTGGTGGCCAAGACAAATCAATTGGGCTCACCCTCATAGTCAAAACATAATAGAAAGTGGGAAAGTCTGAATTCATAGCAAGAGATCATACATAACGTCCTTAGAATGGAGGACTCACCAGCAAGCTTGAGTGATGTCGTACTAGCCACGTGGAGGGGGATGCTCAAGTGGGGCTCCAATTTTTACATGGTGACATCATGTAGGCATAGAGTATGAATTAGTATATTTGAATGTACTAAGTGTATGGGTCGGAATGCAACAAGAGATAGGCATCACAATCAAGATATATAATGATAATCAGTAGTTAGCATAATAAAAATAAGGCATGTATAACCAATGCTTAAGTAAACCATGCTCTGCAAATCATTCATCTTACATATATCATAATATATAAGTGTATAAAGAAACCTAAACCAACATAACATAATACCTTTTGGAGGTGCAACGTTTCTTATGTAATCCCATCCCTTTTCAAATTAAATGACCTTCCTTACGAGAGCCCATCCCTTTTCGGATTAAGTGACCTTACTTTTGGGAGCCCATTACTTTTCGGATTAAGTGACCTCCCTTATGGTTGCCCTTTCCTTTTTGAATTAAGTGGACTTCCTTATGGTAGCTCATCCCTTTTTAGATTGAGTTATCTTCCTTACGAGAGCCCATCCTATTTTGGATTAAGTGACCTTCCTCATGGGAGCCCTTCCCTTTTCGGATTAAGTGACCTTCCTTATGGGAGCCCATTCTTTTACAAATTAAGTGACCTTCCTTACGGGAGCCTATCCATTTTCGAATTATGTGGCCTTTCTTAGGGGAGCATGTCCCTTTTTGGATAAAGAATTTCATATAACTGGCTCACCAGACCATTATATCAGCAAGAAAGAACTCCTTATTTTCCCAAGAATACAATAACATGAGAACCCAACAATTCTCTTACAATGCCATAGGTGCTTTACATGATTTATAAACGTAAATATATATCATTTCATCATCATATAATCATCATAACATTATTTAACTCATAAGACATGCATTAGACCTTCAATTCCTGAAGTAACCCTAGCCGGATATTTTATCTAATACTTGGCGGGTGTGAAATGGTAGTATAAGACCATGCAATTTAGAGATGAAATCATGCAAGTAAATCCACTGTAAAACCATCAATCAATACCTTACAACACCCTCTAGCAATATACATCACAACCCCTTATCAAATCTTACAACAGGTCCAAGAGTTATAGCTCCAAACATAGCAAAACAGTCATAACTTTACATAGTTCTAACATAGTTTGCAGTGAATTTCATAATATGCAAGATCCACTTGTAAAGAAACTTTACATCTTGCAATTTAAGTAAAAGGAGGCTTGGATATCATGGGTAAAAGGAATGCATGAACTAAACCCACATACCTTAACTTAGAGATGAACTTAGTGAAGATTAGAGATGGAGACTTGAAGATTGAATGAAATCCATGAAGAAATCCTTAAGATTGGTCTTGAGTTTTGGGACTTGAATTTTGAGAGAAATATTAGTCTAAGTGTTTGAGTAAGTATTAAAAAATATTTATTTTTGGGTGATATATGGGTGAAATCAAGCTAAGTATAGGTAAAAATATATATGGGAACCCCTGGGTCCAAGACCCAAAGCCTTGGACCCGAAAATAAAAAATGCACAAAATAACACTAAGGCGCATTGCCCACT
The DNA here is from genome assembly GCA_025642045.1 of Solanum sejunctum. Taxonomy (NCBI): domain Eukaryota; kingdom Viridiplantae; phylum Streptophyta; class Magnoliopsida; order Solanales; family Solanaceae; genus Solanum; species Solanum sejunctum. The sequence continues at coordinate 6,465 of JAOTQJ010062069.1, read as the reverse complement.
AGATGCAGAACTGTTCTGGACATTGTGTGCTTGAAATTTTGTAATTGCTAAATCTTTTCTCTTAAATTTGAGTTAGACCCTTTTCCCCCTAATTTTGGACCCTCTGAACAAGAATTTGATATTGGATTTTAGAAATAATGAATGGATTTTTAGATATATAAAAAATTAGAATTTTTGGCATTCTAAGGACGTTTTTGGGCACTTTTTGGGGTCGTTACAATATCTCTCCCTTAGGGACATTCGTCCCCAAATATAAAAGAAATGTGCAAGACAAGAGTGATCATCAACAAATCAGCCCCAACAAGAATGCAACATAACATGTAAAACGCCATTTTCAAATTCTCAAAATAAGTGTAAAATCATCATATACTTGCCAACTTAAACATGAATGCATGTGAATGATGTAGGGGCTGAAACATAGGACTTGGAATCACATGAAGGACTTAGTCGCTATCTTAGGCTTGATTAGAGTGAACGAGGTACAAATATTGCTCCCATAAGACCGATTTGGCTTCCTTAGAGACACCTTTGACTTGATGATCCTTTCAAGAGGGACTTAATGAACACCATATCGTCATCAATCAACTATGTTAGCTGCTAACTCCACCAACACCTCTACCAGGACCTCCTTCTCAATCAACTCATCTTCTACCTCACCCACAACTTCCAAGAGTGCTATAGCACTAGCAATATATCCCATCCACCTAGAAGCATAAAGAATCAGACAAACCATACCTACATCTATAGGAAAATCCCCAAACTTATGCAACCTTATGAACCTCCCTCTACACTACATAAGGACTCACAATTCTCAACTTAACTGTCAATCTTAAATATACCTAACCCTGTTGGTACCATAACCACCATCTGCCCCTTGGGAGACAACCTCTACTCTAGCATTCTCTCACCCAAAACTTCCAACTCAAGTAAGGCGAAACCAAGGACTTGCTTAAACTAGGCCTCTCCAACCAAAGAAAATTTGAAAACGCCAAGGACACTACACTGTCATTCTCAACTTCCTACAATATAACTCCCAATCTAGCCAATCGATGGACTCCTCTAGTCACCTCCTTGCAACCATTAACCACATATGTTAAGCTACACATAGGCTCCCTACTTAGAGAACCTACCACACACTAGCCTTATCGGGGAAAATAACGTGCACTACTTTCGTAATCCCTAAGGAACTCTAACCACCTTCTTGCTATCCATATTGCACACCTATGATTTTTAACACACAATCTGTTATCCTCCATAACTTGCAACACTACACCTAAATGATTCACAAGCTCTAATCAAATTAATACATTATCAATAGAGACCACCAAAAACATATCAAAGTAGGGTTTTAAGACCTTATTCAAGAAACCCACAAACATTATCGGTGCATAAGCCACCAAACTACTCCACCAATATTCAAAATGATCATTCCTAGTTACAAAGGACACTTAGGGACATCAACCACCCTCTTCAAAACTTGAGAACAAAACCCGAACCAAAGATCAATCCTAGAGAAGCGACTAATCCATTATAGTTGACTAAATAGGTTGACCATCCTTACCTATTATATTATAACCTTATGGGTTCTACACTCATTGAAAGCACACTAGGCAAATAACCCACCTCAAGACCACCAATATATCAAGCTAGGGTCAACCAAGATCACAAGATAAGACTCTATACATCAAGAACATTGGGCAACCCTTAGAGATCAATTGAACCTTAAGACACGAATGGACCTACCTCTTTTGCTATGACTTGACCATCAGATCAAGACTCTTCCACTAGAGGACGGGTATATTAGAGGGTCAGGTTCTAACTCTATGGGTCTTATCACTAAAGAAAACATAACATGGATGCAACTATCCTATTCCAAGTACCATATCAAAATCCACCACATCAAATCCAACAAGCCACAAGGCAAGACCTAATGCAAGATGAACATGGAACAACACTTATGAACCTTCTAGCAAAAATATACCCAACAAAAGGATATACACCAAGGATCCACACCATAACTTGTACATGCAAGAAGCCCCCAGTAGCAACCAAAAAGAATAGAGAAGGAATAGTGTCACACGGGGCCCAATAATGCATGCACAACAAACCCAAGGAAACTTAAACATACTAGTAGAAACATTAGGTGCCTCATCTATACCTTCGGTTTTAGCATGGTGATAATTAACAACACGGTGATCCATTTCACCACATCAAAAGCAAGCACTAGAGTTTCTTTAACATGGGCAACCATGGTTTTTCCTACACGTAGGGCACTTTGGCTTGAGCCATCTACCATTACCACCTTGCCATCTTGGGTTATCATTAGCAATCCTTCCATTAAGAGAATTAGAAGACCCTTGGCCTTGATGGAACTGACCATCCTTGGAACCTTGAAACTTATCATCACTACGGGCTCTCTTAGCCTCTCTACTCCTCTTCCTCAACTTATCCTCTTCCATTTTTTCAGCATAGGCCATCAACCAGGATAAGTCCATGTCACCATTCAGTATAGAGAATTGACATTCTTCACTAACTAAGTCGAACAGCCCCATCACGAACTTTTTCATTCTATACCATGGGTCGGCAACCAAGTAAGGAGCAAACTCTGAAAGTTGGTTGAACTTGAGGGAGTTCTCCCTCATACTCATTGATCCTTGTCTCAAATTTTGGAATCCCACCAATTTAGCTTCCTTAAGCTCAAGATGGAAGAATCGATTAAGAGAAGCCACTTTAGCTCTTCCCAAAGCACCACATAGAAAACTCCCTTATCTTCCTTCCATTGGTTGTACCATATTTTTGCTACTCCTTTGATTTAGTAGGCCACCAACTTTGCCTTTTCTTCTGGCCTCACACCAATAATATCCAATATCTTGTAGACCTCAAAAATAAACTCTTAAGGGTCCTCATCAACCTTTAACCCATAGAATTCTGGGGGATTCATTCTTATGAAGTCTCTAACCCATGAAGCATTGTAGCAGAATGAGGGGCTTGGTCCCCTCAATTGGATTGATTTTCCACAACTTGCATAAGCAAGATGAGAGCATCTCGAAGCTCCCCATTGGTCAATTGCTCCTTGGGAGTATGTGCCAGTCTTTCTATTGTGTTCATCATGATCTAACATAGCAAATAACAATTATTTAGGGGGGTAATTCTCACTCCATCACTATAAAATGACTTAGATCATGAAGAAGAGAAATATTTCGTAAAACATCTCATAGCCTCCTAGTTGTAGTTGTGGTGCACATCACAACCATGAATAAGAATCTAATCGATGTGGTGTATTAGAATCCAAGGTTCTATCATCCTGGTGCTTTGATACCATCTTTATCATGACCCAAGTCTAGGGCCTAGACATGACAGAAAAATGGGGAACTCGAAGTAACCCTAAATAAACCTGAAAGCATATCATTAGATATCCTTGGTCATGGAAGCAATTTAAAATGATAAGCATAAATGACGGAAAATGGGACTAAGGGAATATCCTTCATATCAAAAGAAACAAGAGTAAATAAATTCAAAGCTCATAGCATAGATACACCATATGTCTAATAACACCTATACTATATAAAGATAAGAGTAGGGGCTAAGAAAAAGAAACAAAGCTCACCCATATAGTAAAAACATAGTAAAAAGAGAGAAAGTCATAATTCATAGCAAGAGATCATAAGTAACATCCTAGGAATGAAGGAGTTACCAATAAGCTATAGCAAAGTCGTACTAGCCACGTGGAAGGGGATGCTCAAGTGGGGCTCCGATTCCTACATGGTGACATCATGTAGGAATAGAGTATGTATTAGTACATTTGAATATAATAAGTATGTTGGATGCAATGCAACAATGATTCCTAATGATAATCAATAAATAGCATAATAACAATATGACATACATAACCAATGCTTAAGTAAACCATACTTTACAATCATTCATCGTACATAAATCATAATATATAAGTATTGAAAGAAACCTTAACTTACATAACATAAGACATTTTGGAGGAGCAACCTTCCTTCCTTAGTGGGTCCCTTCCCTTTTCGAATTAAATGTCCTTCCTTATGGGAGCCTATCCCTTTTCAGATTAAGTGACCTTCCTTATAGGAGTGCCTCACTTTTCAGATCAAGTGACCTTCCTTACAGGATCCTGTCCCTTTTTGAATTAAGTGGCCTTCGTTATGAGAGCCCATCCCTTTTATGATTAAGTGACCTTCCTTATGAGAGCACGTCCCTTTTCGGATTAAGTGACCTTCCTTATGGGTGCCCGTCCCTTTTCTAATTAAGTGACCTTCCTTATAGGAGCCCATCCTTTTTTCAATTATGTAGCCTTCCTTATGGAAGACCGTCTCTTTTCGAATAAAATATTTCATAGAACTTGTTAGGACCCATAACTAAACTTAAACCTCGAAAGTCCTTAATTAGCTCGATTTAATAAAGTTTGGGACCGAATGTAAAATTTCCTGTAAGTTTAATCCTTAATTATAATTTGAGGTGGGGTCAAGTGTATATGGACTCCGTTGATTGGTCCAAGTGTTATATTTGTTGTCTATATATACAAGCACATATCCTATACAAGATCAACAATGTTCCATACTTAGAAAAAATTGAGCAACAATTAAAGCCATAGCTGTAGCTCTCGGGTTGCTACAGTAAACCTAAAAAAAATTTGATTTCTCATATTTTCAATTATTTGATGCTTAAAGCTCGGTATATTGAAGCCCCTAAGTAGTGCAGTGGCGTTGGTTGGTCAAGAAAAGACGTAGTTTAGTGGCTACGAAGGTTATATATGTAGTGAAGGATTGCAAGGTAAGTTAATTTTTATCTTTGTTTATGTTAATTAAATGTTTTTAAGGTGTTAGGAATATGTTAAAATGAAGGTAAAACGTGAAAATAGGATTGGTTATTAATGGAATTACGAATTTCGAATTTGTGGTCGAATTGGGAACAAAATTTGCATATGGTTATATATTAGATTATTGTCATGTATTTGTGTTTATTTGTCATGGAAATAGCCTTTATGGAATGAAGGAAGTGTTAGAAAACTATTCAAAAGATTACATGAACGTTAGCTTAAATTGGAGTCCCGTTGAAGGTATAATGTTATGTTTTAGCATTGCGAGTTTGCGTTGGGTATTGGGGTGATGTATTGTGATTTTTGGAGTATATCAGAGCGCTTGAATATGATAGATATGAGTTTGATTCACTACTGTCCTATTTTGCTATTTACGTCGCAATAGCGTTTTGTGGCGCTTTGATGTTGTGGTGGTATTGGAAAAGGTTTGTTGATGTTATGGGTGGTTGTTGTTGTTGTTGACTGACTATTTGAGCTGAGTTAAATTCTCTGGGTACCATATTTTAAGGGGAAACATTACCAAAATTTTTATAAATTTAGAACGAAAAGTTAGTAATTAAGGTACCATATAGATATTAATTGTTGGCGTTATTGTAATTATGTAGAAATTGAACGTCCGAAAGTCTAAGTTTGGATTGACCTCACGTTGGAGCTAGTTGGTAAATGAAATTGAGGTATGTAAAGATTTCCTACCCTTTGGCATGAATTAGTAAGCTCATTCAACGTTGTACAATTGAAAGGTCCCTTTCTTTTACAATTTGGGTCTGATAATAATCTATGTTCATTTTGGCCAATCTTCCGATAAATTTACTTCATCTTAAATTGTTAAGTTTGTAACCCCTGAATAGTGTTCGTTTGATCAGAATTAGATAGTTGGAAAGCTATAAGTTCAGTTTGTCCGAAATTACCTCTAAGTGTAAATTTGAGCAATTTTGGCAAAATCTCATAAAAGAATAACAACTTGATTTCAAAAGTGAACATTTTGCAGATTGCTAAGTGTTTGAAACCAGTTTTTGTGAATATGATTCTCACGACTTTTTTCGTGCTCGCTTGGACTCGTTCACTAGTTCCCGAGCTAGTTATTTCGTCCGCATATATGATTATATGTATATATGTATATATATATTCCAAAATAGATTGAATACGGCAGGTCAGTTTGCCCATGGACCGACTTGCTTAGCTTGGATACATAAGGAGCTGGGCTTGGGGTGGCATCATGACGTGTGAGTGCTGGGCCGAGTTCGCCCCAGCTCACGGGAGGGCGTGGAACCGTCGCCTCGGCTCCATAAATGGGCATCATGACCTTTATGCATTATGATAAGTGAACTCCAAAGGAAGGTGTAATTGTACATAATGTAGCGACATATTCATTGGTAATGGAGGTGAAAGAAAAATAGCTCGAGGATCTAGTTCTACGACAACTGAAGGAAAAGGTGAGTCAGGGTGCAATAAAGGGCTTTAATCTTACAAAAAATGGAGTGCTTTACTGCCGAAACAAATTATGTGTGCCTAATATTAATGGGCTAAGAAAGACGATAATGGAAAAAGCTCACCATTCCCGATATTCCATCCATCCAGGATCGACTAAGATGTACCATGACCTGAAGGGAGTGTTTTGGTGG
>JAOTQJ010062058.1:0-13723 GCA_025642045.1 Solanum sejunctum | reverse complement strand
GCCTGATTCGAGGTGTACAATATCAAACCTAGGAACTAGGGTCACTTTTGGTAGCCACCCTCAACTTAAGATTTTTTTCCCCAGTCAAGGTGCACATTGATTAAGGAAGGACCAAGGTAATTTAAGGATTTTACATATAATAAGGCTAATAACTTTGGTTTTTACAATGAAAGGGTACATGTAAGGATCAAACATGAGGATCAAGGGATATTTCTCACATTTTGTTGGTCATTTAGGTTAAGTGGACTATCATAAATACTGACCTAAGATTATCTCCTAACCAACTAGCCTATAGTCTAAGCCAGAGTAATAGGGCAAGTTCTGAATTGAAACATAGGATATGTATTTAGCGAAGAAAGTTCACACTCATATCACACTGATTAAACTATCAACAAAGAGATTCTCAAATCATGCTTTTCATCTCAATTCATCCTTACTTATCAGAACAAGCACTACCATCAATTAAACATGCATGGTTGCTATCAGGAGTAACTACCAAAATTTTAGTGGGTAACATTTTTTTAGACACACATAAAAACACAATGACAAACCTATGCCATATATATTAATAATATATTCCATAAATATTACTTATGCATCCTAAACATACCGGTTCAATAGAAATTAAATAAGCATGGGGAAAAATAACTTAAGCAAGAAAACCTCTAGGATTCAAAATTTAGGATATTTATAGGCAAAGGTTACACAGACTTCACTGAAGCCAATAACCACCTATACCTCATGGAAAAAGAGTTGCATTGTCCTCAATATACAAAAATAGAATATAAAGCACAAGGGTCAAAAAGAAACTGGGCGCCTAAGAGTTGGTCTCTGACTGAGTTTGGCCACTCCCAACCTACATGGTTGCCTGCTCAGTGGTAGAAACATGTTGGGAGGGGCTAACACCCCTCACTCTCTCAAGCTTATGAGCCTGCCGCAACTCCTCATCCTGTCTTGCTCCTCTGTCAATCCCTCTTGTATCCTCACTGAATTGGGATCATCATCAGTGTGGGACTCTTCCTATGGAAAGTGTATGAAAGCTCCTCAGGAGCAATCACGTCCACCACCGACACCGAAGGTACAGTTTGTGGGAAGGCCACATATATGGCAAAAGCTATTGTCATGACATCCCAGAGCTACTATATCTTCATTTGAAGGGTTGTAAACTTTGTTGCTTGTGATGTGCTAAGGCTTTGCTAGACTCGCATCTCAAAAACATCTATTTGGGCATGCAGATCTATAAGACTCTCTTGGATAATAGCAAATATGTATGCTTACATACATCCCTTAGACTCTGAATTGGCCTGGTGGACCCAGTGACTAATCTACTGAAGCAACTGAGTCAACTAAGACTCAGTGGGAGCCACTCTCTGCGCCATAGCCTGAATGGATGCCATTGGGACATAGACCATGCTAGCGTGTGCTGTTGGTGGAGAAACAACCTGTGGGGTAAAAGTAATAATAGTGTTGCCTCTTTCCATATCAGTCCTGATCTGTTGAGGCCTCTCTTCAGTAGTAGCAACAACACTGGTGGTGGTAGATGGAGCCTCATGTGGTGGCTCTACTGTAAACATCTCTGGTATCTATGTGGGCTAGCACGGTGGTCACTAGAGGGCCATTAGATTATCCTCACCCTTTATTAGGCTAGCATCCAAGGTACAATAGACCTTAATCAGCAAGTCAAATGATGTAGATTCTTCATCTCTGACTCTATATAGAGTTTGTAGATCAAACAAAGAAGGGGATAAAGATAGTCCTCTTTATGGACGCCTTGTGTATCTTCTCTATAATAAGGTTGGAGCCAAGCTGCGTGCAACCAAATTAGCATGGTTTGGCATCAAGGTTTTATTTGAAAGAGTGTCTAGATCCGCGATCTCATAACAACCCACCAGAATTCAGTATGAAATTTAAGTGAGGCCTTCACAATCGGAACAATTGAAGTGGCTATCCATGCTTGGTCAAGGCCCTATTTTACAATTTGTGTTGCACCCCATATCATCAAGCTGGCCTTATCCATAGTCTTCCCCAACCTGCAGTCATACTCTGCTATTGATATAGGGATTAGGAACTCAGTCACAAACAACATACCATGGATGGTCGCCTCGGAGATATCCACCTTCTGGTCCCTCACTTTCATATATGTCATTTTGGACTGAGCAAGGGGCTTCTTCCCATTGGGAAGAGTGTTGAGAATTGTATTGGAAAAGGAGGCATTGAATGCATGAACCATGGTCTGGGAGTACTTCACTGATGCTCTGGCTAGGCACTGGAGCCCGTAACTACTGAGAATGTCCTAAAGGCCAGGGATACTGCCTAGTCCGGAAGTGATGATTCGGGTCTCCTAAAAAATAGAGTGAGATACTTTTTTGCACTCATTCTGCAACATGCTCTTTGTGTATATCTCTCGTATACCATCAACACACCTTTCGACTAGATAGGGCATCCAGAAGTGATGGTGATGCCTAAGATGGTGCGGTAGAGACTCCGTCTCCTACCCATCATAGACTCTAACTTAGGCTCCTCTTTGGATGGAGTAATCTGGATGGAACTGCTATCTTTTGTACCTTTCTCTTCAGGATGGGGAGACAGAACTTTGATAGTTTGTGTTTGGGCCTGCCCAAGTCTGGTGGCAACCTATTTCTGTGGTCACAAAACGTCCGAATCATGCTGAACAGTGAGCTCCTCAAGTGATCTAGTAGTCTCAAAGGTTCCTTGATCCTCTAAGGTCTCATCTTTCAACCTACTCTACATGGCTCAGATCTCATCACGTCTTGGCTTTAGGGCCATAATAGTAAAAACATACACATTTAGCAAAAATGGTTAGCCCCAGCGGTCAAGGAACGAAAAGCAAAATCAATTCAGACTTTGTCACAGGTGAGACTATGAAGACAATTCTACATGTTGTGTTAAAAACTATGAGTCATAAAAGGCCTTCATAAAAACATTGTTTATATATTGTATTTATTGGAATTTAATCTATGAGACTAGGTATGCCTTGTAAATGAATATTCCTATCATAGATCAAGTAGTAGAAGTGTTCCAGTGTTTAAATTTTCATAGGTAGTGATCTGCAAGACCTGTCTATAAGTCGTTGAATATTCTATTTCTTATAGAGGGTCTCATCTAATGGGTTTTCAAAAACTTCAAGTTTCTAGATTTTCATAATAGGGGAAACTATAGCTCATGGAAATTCCCATAGGCCATAGAAGACCCTCATGGAGTGAAAAGCCTAGAAGTCTAAGTTTGCAGGCTTATAAAAATAGACCCCACACGACATTTTTAACAGTTAATATAACATCAAAGCAAGTTATGGCAAACCCTCACATGGTTCAAATCAAGCACAAAACACCCCACATGTAATTTGTTTTATACAACCCCATCTAATCACATTTTACCTGTTTCCCAAGCTAACCGACCCTATTTCAATGAATTATCATCAAATTATATGCATGCCATCGCACATCAATTTTTCAAGCACAAAGTCAATTTAATCAAAGCGACATGTGAGCACATGGTTTTCATATACATCAGTCAAACAAATAGACATGGCCACACATATAATATTTTAGCTTTTAACACTTACGCATTGGCACATATTATTTAGGATTCAGTATTATGCACAAGCAATGGAAAACATAATTTCACACCACTGCATATATGATTACCGTACCCTACAATATGTTTCAACCTAGTTAGATGAGTTTTTTATTTCAAAGGACTTTTAAGGCCAATAAATTACCAAATTGAGTGAAAAGTTACAAGAAATTGAAGGAGGGGCCAGGGAAAAGGACATCTAGTGTTGCCGAAAGTAGCCAAAAAAAATGGTTAAAAAATGGGTGTGGCTGGTTGTCGGTGGTCGAAGGAACAAGGCAAGGAATTGTCAGGTTCTTTGTGTAATTTTGGGGAAGAATAGGGTCAAATTAATTTGACCACTTCTTTTTATAAGTTGACTGGATCTCCAAAATTAATGGGCCTGGGCTTTGTGAAACCCTGATTATAGGCTGTAGAGGATTTTACGGCCTGTAGATCACGATCTCGTGGAATACTCAAACCCAAATCTTGGGGACTGGATTTTATGGGCCAATCTATGAGTCATAAAATTGAGTACGACTCATATAGTTAGTCATAGAAACCTCTAATTAGCCAATAAATAGAAGGAGTTACCTCGGGTCCATGAGCCCCGTCCACAGCCTATAGTTTTATCTATGGAATGCACAATGTTTTGCTCCCTTGAAGTGTTCTATGAGATAGTGTACATGTTGCAGTTTTACACATGTCTCGTAGAACCAATCATGGGAACATTGTAATATTAGAACTCCTCCTACTAAAACAAATCTTTCCACCTTCTACTCGAACTATGGAGAATCGCTACTGATTATTTCCTATTAGGGTAGCATAACCTATATCTTAATTTGAGTTTGTTTTGGAGAAGGGAAGTCCACTGTCACAACCCAAACTAGGGCCAAATGTGACACCAGGTATAGGGAACCCGAACGAACCCCAAGTATGTCTCTTGACATATCATTATATATATTTGGTCATTGAAGCAATTAAACACAATAAATGAATAGAAAGAAGGGAGTAGGGACTAAGGGAAAACCTTCATTACATAAAATATCTAGAGAGTCAATCTTATAGCATTATTACATACTTGTCCAGCTACACCTCTAAATATAGAACTTAGCTGGGGCAGACAAGCAACCGTGCTCACCCTCATAATAGTTACAATAGGTAATCCAAATATACAAGAGACAACCTAAATATAAGCATGAGAAAGATAGTTATTATCCCTAGACATGAGGACTCACAAAAAGCTTTGAACAATCCGTCTAGCGACATGGAGGAGAATCAAATAGGAGCTCTGGTTCCTACATGGTGATATCATGTAGGCATAGATTATGCATTAGTACATTTGAATGTACTAAGTATGTAGGATGCAATGCAATAATAGATAGGCATCATAATCAAAATGCATAATTAGGCAATCGGTGAACATATAACAATATGGCATGCATGAATGATACTTAAAGTAAACATGCTTTATATGGAACATATTACATAGTAGGAATAGACCATCATCATAGACCAACCAACTTAGTACTTGGAATCTAAGGTAGAGTATCCCTTAAAAGTGATTGAGGAATCAACCCCTCAACTGGTTGATGGTTTACCACCCCATCCGAGATGATTGAAGTATCAACCCCTCATTTGGTTGATGGCTTACCACCCCTATCCTAGGAGTTTAAGGTATCAACACCTTAATTGGTTGATGGCTTACCACCCCCATCCTAGGAGATTGAAGTATCAACCTCTTAATTGGCTGATGACTTACTACCCCTATTTTTAGGCGATTGAGGTGTCACCCCTCAATTGGTAACGGTCAGCTCACAACACAATAGACACTATACTTTTCATGGACTGAACTCACAACACAATAGACACTTCTCATGGACTCAAATCACAACACAATAGATACTTCTCATTTAATCAACATATACATAACATCCTCTCATTATCTCAAAGTCACTTAACTCATATGCGAAGCATTTGGCCTTCAATAGCTCGAGATACATTAACAAGACATTTTATCAAACACTTCGTGGATGTGTAATATTAGTATAAAACCATGTAATTCAAGAGTGAAATCGTGCAATAAAATCAAATGTAAAATCACCCACTAATACTTGGTAATACCATCATTCAATATACATCAAAACCCTTCATCAAATATCAAGATAGATCAAAGATTCATAGCTCAAAACATGCTAAACATCACACTTTTACTAAACCCCAACATAGTTCATAGTAAAATTCATAGTGCTTAAAAAGATATATAAGTAAATCAACTTAAAAACATGAGATTTATGCTCAAAGAAATCTTGGGCATCATGGATGAAAGGATCCAATGGTTAAAATCGACATACCTTGAAATCGGAGAATCACTTGATGAAGATTTGAAATGGAGACTTGAAGCTTGAGTGAAATCCTTAAGATCTAGATGAGATTTGGCACTTGAATTTTGGGATGAAATATTAGTCTAGGTGTTAGAGATGATTTTAGGGAATGTCTTGTATGATATGAAAGTGCGGTAAGTATAGGTATTTTCATGCATGGGAGGACTTAGGCCCAAAACCCAAAAGTCTTGGACCAAACTCGAAATAACTCGAAAAACCCATTATGGATAAAGAATTTTCAGGAATTTGAAATTGTGATTCATTTGCTCTAAAATTGGGGATAGATCCATTGCCCATCAGTTTTATCCCTTGATCAAGAATATGAAGTCGAATTTTCGATATCATGCATGAATTTTGAGATATATGGAAATTACTATTCTGGCAACTTCCGAGGCACATTTTTTAGCACCTTTTCGGGTTGTTTCAATATCTCCCCCTTGGGAACATTCATCCCCGAATGTTAACGAAATGTACATAATAAGAGTAATCATAAAGAAATCAGTCCCAACAAGAATGCTACTACACATTTAAAACACCATTTTCAAAATCTCGACATGAGTGTCAAAATCATCATAAACTTGTTAACATAAACATGAATGCATGAAAATGACATAGGGTTTGGAATCATAAAAGAAAAGGACTTGATGTGTTAGCACAAGTTTGAATAGAATGAAAGAGGTATGGATATTGCTTCTCTAAGCCCGCTCCAGCTACCCGAGAGACACTTTCGACTAGACAATTCTTCTAATGGGCCTTGATGAAAACTACATCCTTATCAATTAACTTTTCCACCCCTTCCATCCAACACCTCCATCAGGACCTTCTCCTAAGCTAACTTGTCCTCCATAAAACCTTCCATCGTCAAAGTGTTCTATAGTACTGATGTCACCAACATATCTCCTCAACCTAGATGCATGAAGAACCTGATGAATCATATCCATATACATATGCAACTCCAAATCATATGTAAACTTGCCAACCCTCCTCAATACTCTATAAGTACCCAAAAACCATAAACTCAATTCCCTTCTTACTGAAATTATCCACAACCTCCATGGGTGAAACCTTCAAATAGACCCAATCACCAACCTTAAATTTAAGTTCCCTTCACCTCACATTGGCATAGGACTTTGATGACTTTGGGGTGTTTTCAAACTTTCCCTAACAGACCTCACATTCTCCATAGACTATATAAACAGATCTAGACCAAACAATTCCATTTCTCCCACTTTAAATCACCCAACTGGTGATCTATACTGCCCACCATAGAGGGTCGTAAAAGGATTCATACCAATGCTAGAATGATAGCTACAATTAGTCTCATCAAGAACACTCCTTATCAAGTCATTAACACTAGGCACACATAACCTATCTTGGTACCTAAGGGAACCATCTCCCTCATTGGAGGAAACTTCCACCTTGCCAATGCTCACTAAAGCCTCCAATTCGAATAAGGAGAGATGAAGACCTTGCTTTGCTTCTACCTCATTAACCAAGGAACATTTTTGAACTATCAACAACCACAATACCACCATAGTTAACCTCTTCCCACTGAACCCTTAATCTATCCAGTCGGTGGACCTCCCTAGTCACCACTTTACCACCCCCATCAATATGAACTAGGCTACCTAGGGACATCTACTCAAAGCACCTACCACAACATTAGTCTTACTGGGATGATAATACATACTTATATCACAATCCTTAAGAAGTTATAACCACCTTATTTGTCTCAAGATAAGATCCTTGGGTGAACACATATTGGTGACTCTTGTGATCGGTAAAGACATCAACATGCCCCCATACGAATGATGACATCCAATTTAAAGCAAATACCAGGACGGCTAATACAAGGTCATAGATAAGATAATCCTTCTCAAGGATCTTAAATTGTCTAAAAGCATAGGCTATCACCTTACGATTTTGCTTCAAAATATAGCCCAAACGAATTCAAGTGGTATCACAATACACAACAAACCCTTCCAACCTTTCTGGTAGAGACAAGATAGGAGCGGGAACAAGCTTATTGTTCAAGCTTTGGAAACTCTTTTCACATTCATCAGTCCATACAATTTGCCTTCTTTTGGATCAAACTAGTGATGGGAAAAGCAATAGAAAAGAACCCATTCACAAACCTTCGGTAGTAACCTGCTAAGCCCAAGAAGCTTCTACTGTCCGTTGGGGTCAATAGTCTAGGCTAATTTCTAATCAAATTCATCTTTTTTAAATCCACCATAATACCATTCCCCATCAGCACATGTCCCAGAAAGGCAACCTCTTTCAACAAAAATTCACACGTCTCATATTTAGCATACAATTTCACTTCTCTCAATCTTTGTAGCACTAACCACAAATGAGCCATATGCTCCTCCTTACTAAGAGAATAGATAAAAATATCATCGATGAAAACCACCACAAACAATCAACGTAGGGATAGAAAGACCTTATTCATAAGACTTATAGACATAACTGGTGCATAAGTCAAACCAAAAGACAACACCCCAAATTCAGAAATATCAAAAAGGACATTCACTAACTCTTTGATCACTGGAAATAACTTAGTGGAAATAACTTAGGTTCAACACCCCTAACTCTTACAAGATGATAAATGCAACCATTAGAGATGAATTATACCTTAAGATAAGAAATAAACTTACCCCTTTACAACCACCTTACAAGCCCCCCACTCAAGGACGTGTTATTGGAATCTAATTCTACAGAACCTATAATCAAAGGAGAAAGAATATTTATGTAACTAATCCATCACAAGTATGGCTAAAAAATCCACCACATCAGATCCAACAAGTCATAAGGTAAGACCTAATGTAATATGAACACAGAACAATACCTATGTGATGATGGTCACGCTCCAATAAGAAAGTGGTCGCTATAGGGTCAAATCCACAAGGAATATAGGGCTTAACTAAAAGATTTCACTACTAATCATTCCTAGTATCTATAACTACAATCTCTACAATGGGGTGGGGGTGGTATTATGATTCAAAAAATAGCATAAACTAAATGCTAATTAAAATACGAGAAAATGCTCAATTTTGGGGATAACTTGGAAATTGTGTTTCCCATGGTTCGTTGACTCAATTACCCTACCTAAAATAACTATGATCGGTGAATTGTATGCAGAATGGTAACTTAGGTTCTTAAAGCTCCCTTGTGAAGGTGAAGGTCGAATTTCACTATGGCACTTGGTCGGCTACCATAGCGTGCGATCTAACCATTACCTATCGTTCAGTCAACCTCTTGGTCAGGTTTGGTCGATTAGATGGGAACACATCAACCAAATCCTATCATTTACTTCCCTATTCCTATTCAATACTACCTTCGTCGGGATCGTGATAGTAGGCAGTGTTTAGTGTTGGCCACTACCAAACAATACTACTCATAAAGGGAAATAAACATTACATGCAAAACCCCTATCATAGATATGCATAAAACCTAGGTCATCTCAAGTCAACTATCCATGGATCCCACAATCACAAGTTTTGGGTGCTTAACTACTCATGGATAAGATAAAACACATAAAAATACACATAATAGACATGAAGAAGATAGGCACCATAAGTTGCAAACCCACAAGTTTGATTTATCAACAATGAGTACAAAGTAAGATTTGCAATCGCTAAAATAGATTTCCCAAAAGAGAATAATACACTACTCTAAAAACCCAAGAAAAGCTTCAAAACATAATGGAGAATCATCTACTGTTCGAACTCCTCCTCAAAATACTAACTTAAACTATTTAAAGTATTTACAAAACAATCCTAGGAATTATTCAGAAAAGATAGCTGGCATCTAATAAATTTTGTAGTTTTGACTCGTAGGTTGGCCTACGAGTTGTAGTTGGGTTCTTGTATGAGGTTCTTAGCATCTTGGACTGAACTGGTACGACCCATAAGTTCGAGTCATTACTTGAGCTACGACTCGTATGTTTGTCTTGCAGTGTTGGTCTTTTGTTTCCTTGGACCAATATTTTGGCCCTCTAATTCTTGCTATGAGTCCACTTATATAAGTCACAGTGCGTCTTACAACTCATAAGATGTCCTCGTAGGAGTGACTTTTAGTTGGTAGATTTTTTATTTTTGGTCTCTGATTCCTGCTACGACACCACCCTACAACTAGTATCTTGAGCTACGACTCATAGGTTGGCTTGTAAGGCCTGTAATTCAGCAAAATCTGCAACTTTTCTTCAAAATTAGGCCAAACTAATTTTTCTGCAAGATTAACATAAAAACACATCAAAATACTAAAAAAGTCGCTTTAAGAACTCACAAAATCCCTTGTTTTAGGCATCAAATATGTTATATTTGACAACATATCAACACCCTCAACTTAGAATTATTGCATTCCTCAAGCGACGATTCAATCCACACAGACAAAGAGAAATACTTAGAAACTATACTAATGGCATATATATCAACTCGTATGATTCAGGTACCCAATTACCATTTTCAAAACAAGATTTTAGAATTATTTAGCAAACAGGAACATAATGAGATACCAGGCAATCTAACTATGACAACCTAAGGAGCATCAACCATCCATAATCACTGTACAGTCATATTCTACTCAAGTTGCGCAAATGCCCTCACTAGAAAGAAGTCCCTTATACTAACACAAGAATATTTAAAAATCAGGGACTAAGGAAGCATTCTCACTTTTACAATTGAAATTTATGCACAATGACTAACACCATAAGCTTTCCACTACACTCATTGTTTACTTTGTTTTAAAAGTGGATTTGGATCACTTTAGGGCTTATTAGCTTGTAACATTAGCTCAGGGGGCTTTGGTATGGTATTTTAGCCATGTAGTGACTAAACGTTATCCTTGAACCATATGTACCAACACTGTTTGCTTCCATAATACAACCCTTTCACCAAATTCTCCCTTATTCCCCTATTTCAAGCTTTTCCCGAGCTTATTCTTTCACTTTTCAGCTGTGCTTTTATTCTGAACTCATTTTTGTCTAATCTTTTCAACTCAAGGCACTCTTCCCTTTCTTTTTCTTCACCCGACTTATAATTATTAATTTTCTTTCTTTTCACCTCAACTAACTACCCCATTTTTGTTACTTTACCATAATAAGGGCCACCTTGAACTTAGCTTTTAGCCTAAAGTAAAGTACACAATATCTATACCTCCAACCAGGGCCACCAATGCAACCAACCTCAACTTAGGCTTTTAGCCTTAATCAAGGTTTACATGTTCAAGGATAGATCAGACCTATTATTAGGGTATTTTATCAAACGAGGTAAAGTTTGCAAGGTGTCAAGAAAAAAAAATTGTATATGAGAAGCTAAAACATTTGGAAAAAGGATTTGCTAGTTTATTTGGTAGGTAATTTAGGCAAAAGTGGGCTTACTATCAGAGCAAAAGCCTAAGATCACTTCCAAGTCAACTATTTCACCAAACCAATCTTAGAGTACTAGGGCAAGTTCTAAGTCCATACAATGATATATGAATACATCAAAATAAGCACACAACACATATGGCAATTGCATCCACAATCAAATATAGACTCACAGGTCATGCTTTAAGTCTTAGCTTACCTTTACAATATCAGAATAAACATTGCCATGTACTAAAAAATGTATCAGTGCATCAATAATCACAAGCTCAAAACTTTTGAGGATACCCAATTTTGCATCAAAAGTTTAAAGAAAATCTAAGAACTATATATATGCCAAAAGATAACATTACTATGTATTTATAAATTATCTGTACTTCCTAAAACATACCAGTTCAACAGAAAATTAAACATCCACAAGGAAAAAGAAACATGATAAGAAAACCTTGGGATCAAAAATAGGGGATCTTATGGACTTAAGGCTACTGAGACTTTAGCTTAATCCATATCTTTCACCCCTTCAGTAAAAAATGATTCTTTGTCCTCAAAGTAAAGACACAAAGAAAAGGCGAACATACAAAACATAACATAGATATATACACATTCAAATCTAACAGTTAATAAAACCACTATCCAAAACCAAAGTAAAAACATAATCCAATAAGAACATCCACAAAAACAAAAATAAAAATAATATTGCTAACAAAAGGACAGAGTATCCACAAAAACAAGAGTTGGGGTCAAAAGTGGTCAAACATCATGGTGATCATACACTAGTCTCGGCCTGGTCTGCGGAAACCTGAGTCTGTCTCTCTTCCTCTACTGAAATACCCTCTCCAAGTGAGGTATGTTGTGCTCTCTCCTTGATTAGATGCCAACAAAAGCAATTTCTGCACCACCTCCTCAGGCATGGGCTCCTCTTCCTTAGGTCTTGGCCTCTTCAAGGTCGGCTACGAATTGGCATGCTCAAGTGTCCTCTTCCCGTAGGTGTTCGGATGGTAGGTGAGTACCTCATCACCTACTAGTGCTACCTCTGGGGCTGGAACAAGGGCTGCAAATAGCTACAACACGTCAGCTTTGAACTTATCCCACTCATTAGTCACCGCAATCATGTCGACAGTACCAACACCCTCGAGCCTCTATTTGACTCTAACCTCGAATGCATTGACCTGTGCATCGATCGCTCAAACTCTATCATTAACTAAATGATGGGCAAATGCCTTTATCCTCTCCTTGGAGTCCTAAACAAGCTGATAAATTAATGGTCAGACCCGCACCGATAGCTCACAAAGCCTCCCCTCTACTATATTAACCCTGCGCAATAAAGCTTGAAATGGAATAATAGAGAAAAGAGGGGCAACCTGCAAAGAAGGTGCTGCTACAGCTGGATTGATATATAAAGGTGTAGGCTCGATCTCAACTATAGGTGTGGGCTTTGTAGAAGCCAGAGTAGTGCCGGTGGTAACTCGAGGTGAAACTGGAATCTGAGGCTCTATTGAGAAAGGCTGTAGGATGGATGGAGTAGCTACTCATTGTAAGGCCATCGAGTTCTCATCAGCCTTTATTAATCTAGGATCCATAGTGCATCTGGCCTCTATATGAGGGTCCCAGTGAGGGTTAATAGGAACACCTGTTGCACTGTATAGTCGATGAATTAGAATTGGAAATGGCAGTGAGGTGCTCGCCCAAGCTACAACCTCAAGAATCTTCTCCAAAATGGTCGGACCCAATCTATAGTATACCCAGCTAGAAGGATGGCCAATAATACAACTCTCTCGAGGGTGATCACATTATTTGAAAAAGTTGGCCTGTTTCGCCAATGAATAATGGACCACCAGAACTTGGCCCGAAATGAGAAGTGGGCTTTTACTATAGGATCTAAGTGGTTTGTGAGCCATGTAGGCTCAACATCCTCCTCACAAATCTAGCTAGCGATCTATTGTAGAAGCACCATCCTAGCCCTAATATTATTCCTAGTCATTACTATTCATATCTTCTTAATATGGCTATCATACTCCGCAGTGGACTGAGGGGTTATATAATGTCACATCCCAAAGTCCCATAGGGCAGACCGGCACCCGTTGTCGATAAGGCTTGGGAGAACCCACCTGTAACTATATGCATTCTTTATAAATTATAAGGGGTCTCTACATTTGACATGCTTTTAAGCTGATAAACAATGATAACAAGCTAAAAGGAAATGCATACGACTAGGTCGTTGGGGACATACTATCTAAAGTGCGAGACATGACTTCACTGTGCTTTACATAGTTAATAAAGCCTCAAAATAAAGAAAAACATCTAACAAGGGTTGGGACAACACCCGTCTCAACAAATATGCAATAAAAACATGTAAGCTCTAGACATGTACAAAGCTCCGAAGCAACCTAGAGCTTGATAACAA
>JAOTQJ010062007.1:0-13726 GCA_025642045.1 Solanum sejunctum | reverse complement strand
CCAAAACTCTCATTTCTCCTTTTTGGCACCCAACCTTCATCCTTAAACTTTGTAGTACTACCCTCAAATAACTCACAAGCTTCTCCTCACTCCCAGAGACAAACCAACATATCACCAGCAAGGACCATCACGAGCATAACAAGGTACGGTTTAAAGACCATATTCATGAGACCTATAGACATAATCGGTGCACTAGTCAAACAAAAGACATTATTCCAAATTTAAGAATGCCGATAAGGACACCAAGGACTCATCTACCACTAAAATAGCTTAATAGAAATAACTTAGGTTTAACATCCCTAACTCTCACAAGATGAAGAATGCAATACTTAGAGATCAAGTATACCATAGTTCAAGAAATGGATCTACCTCTTTTGCTACCACTAGACAATCTCCCACTCAAAACTCTACAGGTTCTCCTATCCATGGGGATATAATATGCATGTAACTAATCCATCCCTAGTATGATATCCAAACCTCCACTTCAACTCCAACAAGACACAAGGCAAGACCTAATACAATATGAATACGAAATAATACCTATGAACTTTCTAGCAAAAATATACTTGGTAAAAATGGTAGGCACCAAAGGTTCACGCAATAACTTGGGACACACAAGAAGCCCACTAGCAACTAAAAAGAATAATGAAAGAAATAGTAGCACACCAGACCCATTAATGTATGGACAACAAAGTCAAAGGAAACTTCGACATACCAGTAATACCATCAGGACCCTCATCCCCTCCTTGAGCCTTTTGATCAACGTGACTACCTTGATCTAAAGGTCGACTACCCGCATACCTCCTTCGAGCATATGGGCAATCAACTAGCTTATGACCTACCTCACTACATCCATAACAAGCATTGGTCTTTCACAAGAATGGGACATCATAGTTCTTTCCACACCTTTGATACTTGGGTTTAGTCATACCACCTTCACCTCCCTTAATCTTGTTATGTTTATGAGGGTAATCCTTCCTCTTATGTCCTACTGCACCACGATGATGGGCAATCCTTCCTCACTATACACAGTCCCATGTATAGTCCGCATTGGGACCTATCACAGAGGAGTTTTTATAATAGTCCATGATGGAGGTGCATTGCGGCACCATTGTGGACAACACTTGATAAGGAATTTTTGGAAAATCAAAATTATGATTCATTTTCTCTAAAATTGATGTTAGACCCATTCCTTACCCAATTTTGCCCCTTGATTAAGAATATGAAGTCGAATTTTTGATATCATGCACGAATTTTGAGATATATGGAAATTACAAATCCAGGCACTTTGGAGGTATATTATTGGGCACTTTTTGGGGTCGTTTCATTTCTTGTATGATATGAGGTTGGAAAATGTCTATGATAGGAGTATTTATGCATGGAAAGGCTTAGGCCTAAGACCCCAAACCCTTAGGCTAAAACTAATAAGCTGGCAATAAAATACTTTGCTCCGTGATAGGTTTGTGTTGCAGAGCTAACACGAACATCCTCTGGAAGTGAAATTTTTGCGAAAACAAAATTTTGTTATGGTTTCTCTAATATCAGGGTTAGACCCACTGCACACTCAATTTTCCCTCTGATCAAGAATATAATGTCAGATTTTTTATATCACGCACGGATTTTGAGATACATAGAAATTACAATTATGGACATTTCATAGGCATATTTTTGGATACTTTTTGAGGTCATTTCAATATCTCCCCCTTGGGAACATTCATCCTCGAATGTCAAAGAAATGTATACTAGAGAAATAATAAAAATGATTTTAGTACACATAAGGATGTAACCATGCACTTAAACATCATTTTAGAAACCTCAACATAAGTGTCAAAATTACTATGAACTTGTCAATTTAAACATGAATGCATGTAAATGACATGAGGCCTGAAACTTATGAGTTGAAATCATATTGGGGGCTTAGATTAGTATATTAGGCTTGAGTAGCATGGAAGAAATAGAGATATCTCTTTTGCATGTCTGTCTCAGCTTCCCATGTAGCACTCTCAACTTATTGGTTTCTCCAAAGGACCTTGACGGAAGCAACATCCTTGTTCCTCAACCTTTTCACTTTTCTATCCAAAATTTTTATCGAAACCTCTTCATAAGTCAAATTGTCTCCAACAACACCCACAACATTAAGAGGCATAATAGCATTTGGGTTACCTACACACTTCCTCAGCATACACATATGTAAGACCGGATGAACCAAGTCCATCTCACTAGGCAACTCCAACTCATAGACTACCTTACGAATCTTCCTTAACACCCTATGAGGACCCATAAATCTTGGACTCAGTTTAACATTATTACCAAAATTAACCACACCCTTTATGGGTGAAACCTTTAAATAGACCTAATCACCGACTTAAATTCATGATCTCTTCTCCTTATATCGGCATATAACTTTTGATGACTTTGGGTTATTTTCAACCTATATTGTATCAACCTCATTTTCTCTAAGGCCTCCATAACTAAATCTGGACCCAACAAAGCCAACTCTCCTACTTCAAACCATCCAACTGGTGTTCTACAATGTCTACTATAAAGCGCCTTAAAAGGAGTCATACTAATGCTTGCATGATAGCTATTATTATAAGCAAACTCAATCAATGGAAGATGGTCATCCTAACTACCCTTAAACTCCAAAACACAAGCTCTAAGTATATCTTCAAAAGTTTGGATAGTTCTTCCGGCTTTGCTATCTGTTTGAGCGTGAAAGGTCGTACTAAGCTTTACCTTGGTACCATGAACTTTTTGGAAGGATCTCTCAAATTGATAAGTGAATTGAGCACCACGATTTAATATGAAAGACAAAGGCACCCCATGCAATCTAACCACTTCATTAATATACAACTTAGCATAGTCTTTGGCACCATAAGTAGTCTTAACTGGTATGAAATGAGCTGACTTTGTCATCCTATCAACCATAACCCAAATATAATCAAAACTCTATCTAGTCTTAGGTAACCCAACCACAAAATCTATCTCCATTTCCTCCACTTCCAAGTACGAATCTCTATATCTTGGGCTAGAACAACTGGACATTGATGTTAGGCTTTCACTTTTTGGCAATTATGGCAACCAAACATAAATATAGCAATGTCTTTATTCATACCATCCCACCAAAACACATCTCTCAAATCTCTATACATCATTATAAAATAAGGATGAATAGAATAGGAAGAATTATGAGCCTCATCAATAACCTTCTTTCTCAAGTCCTCAACATTGGGTAGATATAATTTACCTTGGTATCTAAGGGAACCATCTACCCCTTGGGAGAAAACCTCCACCTTACCATCTCTCACCAAGGCCTTTAATTCTAGCAAGGTGGGGTAATGATTCGCCTTCACTTCCTCAATCAATGAAGATTTGGAACCATCAAACACCACAACATCACCATTGTCAACCTCCTCAAACCTAACTCCCAACCTAGCCAACCGATGTAAAATGACCCCAAAATGTGCTAAAAAATATGCCTCAAAATACCAAGAATTTAACATTCCATATATCTCATAATTAGTGTGCGATATCGATAATCTGACTTCATATTCTTATTTAGGGGGTTAAAATAGGAGAAAAGGGTCTGACCCCTATTTAAGAGCAAATGATTAGCAATTTTATTTTTTGTAATTTTTCTTATCCATAATCAATCCACAACATTTTCGTGATGCACAACTGTCGTGGATGTGTATTAGTTCTGCCTCCATGATAGGTCCGCATTGCAGACCAGATGCAGACCTTTGTATTATGTTGCCAGTGATTTTTATGTTAGTCCAAATCTTTTGGGTCTTGGGCCTAAATGTTCCCAAAATTGTTTTTACCTATTAGCCATATTTCACCTCATACCATCCTACACATTCTCCAATATCCTCTCAAACACTTAGCCATATTTTTTACTCCATAATTTAAAGTCTCACAACCTTCATCCTGAATTAAGTATTGTCATAACTCAAGCCTATGGTCTAGATGTGACACGACGCAAGGGGAACCTAAAAGGACCCCAATCAAGCCTCATAAAGCATCATTATACATCCTTGGTCGCGGAAGTAATATCAAGAATCATAGATAAAAGAAATGGGAAACCAAGGCTAAGGAAAAACATTGAACAATATCATCATAGTCAATAGACAAGAGTCAAGCGCATATTAAATATACGTAATATGTCCAACAAATACCTCTGACACATAGATAAGAGCGGGGCCAAGACAAGGCAACCGGGATCACCCTCATAGTCAAATAGAACACAAAGATGAGTGTCTAAATATAAAACAAGAGATAGAATAGACTCAGGTCCCCAAAGTGGAGAACTCACCAACTAACTAGAATAGCACCGACCTAGGCACATGGAGGAGGATGATCAACTTATGCACTGATTCATACATGGTGATGTCATGTAGGTATAGAAATACATTATTATGTTTGAATATACTAAGTATTTAACATGCAATGAAATAATAGATAAGCATCATAATAAAAATGCATAATATTAGACAATAGGTAACAATATGACATATATGGTCCATGCTTAAGTAAAACATGCTTATGTAATTCATGGTCATATAAGATAACATATGTAAAGAAGAGACCAAGCTAGATTTCTAAAGTACAAACCCCTTGGTAGGTTAGTGACGATAGTACTTATCACCCAACTATGTGAGGTACAAAACCCTCATCAAGGTTAGTGATGATAGCACCCATCACCTTAGTGTGTGAGGTACAAACCCATCATCAAGGTTAGTGATGATAGTACCCATCACCCTAGTGTGTGAAGTACAAACCCCTCATCAAGGTTAGTAATGATAGCACCCATCATCCTAGTGGTTGGTATGTTGACCTCTCAACTAGGTCACCTGGATTAGGCATAGCCTAATGTAATACTTTATATATAATACATCATAAACATAAGATCATTTAATAATCATATAGTCATTCATTTCATATCTCACACTTTGAACCCTTAATTCCTCAAACAAACACATCCGAATTTTATCAAACACTTAGAGGGTTTGTAATAGTTGTATAAAACCATGAAATTTGGAGATGAAATCAAGCCAAAAAATCCATGCTAAAACTATCATTCAATATTTTGCAATGCCATGAAGTAATATACATCAAAACTCCTTCTTGAATCTTACAATAGATCCAAGATTTATAACTCAAAACATACCAAAACAGTCACAACTTTACATAGCTTAACATAGTGTGCAGTGAATTTCATAATAAGCAAGACCCATTTGTAAATCAACTTTAAATCATGCAATTTAACTAAAAGGAGACTTAGGAATCATAGGTGAAAGAAACCCATGAAAGAAACCCATATACCTTGGCTTAGAGGAGAACTTGGTGAAGATTGAAGAAGGAGACTTGAAGCTTGAAGAAGAACCTTGAAGGAGAACCTTAGCTTGGGATGAGGGTTTGGGACTTGAGTTTGGGGAGTGAAAAACTGACTAAGTATTTTAGGTTGTTTTGGGAAATCTTTAGGATGATATGATGGTGAAATTTGGCTAAGTATAGGTTAAAAGTCGTTTTGGGAAAACTTCGGCCCAACACTTAGAAAATTTTGGACAAACTTAAAAAAAAATACACTGAGATGGGCTTCTGGCACGTCGTGCGTCCATCACACAGACCTTATTGGAAATTGTCACTTAAAAATTTATAATTTCTAATCTTTTGCTCTTAAATCAAGACTAGACCCTTTTTCACCTAATTTTGAGCCTATGATCATGATTATGAAGTCAGATTTTTAAATGATGAATGAATTTTGAGATATATGGATTTTAAAATTCTGGGCATTCCGAGGCATGTTTTCAGGCAATTGTTTTGTCATTTGAAGGATTTTCTTCAAGCTTCAAGCCTCTAGTTTCAAACTTTATCAAGAGCTTCCTCATATATAAGGTATGTAGGTTTTAGCCATTGGTCTCTTCCACCCATGGTGACCTAATCTCCTTTTTACTCAATTTGCATCATTTAAAGTTGATTTTACAAATGGGTTTACCAGTATGAACATGCCTATGAACTATGTTAAAGCTATGTAAAGTTGTGACTAATTTGCTATATTTTGAGCTACGAATCTTAGATCTAATGTGAGGTTTGATGAGGGATTTTTATGTATATTGCTTAAGGGTTTTGCAAGGTGTCAATTGATAGTTTTACAATGGATCTTCTTGCATGACTTGATCTCTATATTTCATAGTTTTATACTAATATCACACATCCTCTAAGTGTTTGACAAAATGTCTGGATATGTTTCTTGAAGAATTGAATGTCCAAAGCATGAGATATGATATGATTGATGTTATGATGATGAAATAAGCTTATCTATATGATGAATTCAAGTGTTACATTAACCATGCCCAATCAGGGGGGACAAAGAGCCTAAGTAACCTAGATGGGGGTTCGTACTCATCAACCTAGTGAGGAATTTGTACTTTACTACTAGGGTGATGGGGTGACATCATCATCAACCAAGATGGAAATTTGTACTCATCAACCTAGTGAGGGGTTTGTACCTCACCACCTAAGTGAAGGGGTGGCATCATCACCAACCTACCAAGGGGTATGTACTTTGAAAATCTAGCTTGGTCTCTTCTACATATATGATAACCTATATGAGCATGTGTTACTTAAGCATGATTTACTTATGCATTGGTCATACATGCCACAGTATTATATTGTGTCTATTACCTATTGTTATGGATTTGATTATGAGACGTATCTCCTGTTATATTGCGTTATATATACTATAGTACATTCAAACGTACTAACCTATACTTTTGCCTACATGATATCACCATGTAGGAACCAAAGCCCAAGTTGATCCTCTTCCTCCTTCATGTGGCTAGTTCAGTACTACTCAAGCTAGTTGGTGAGTCCTCCACTTCGGGGACCTTAGTCTATGTTGGACTTATTATGTATTGAGATACTCTTCCTTCTGTTCTATTTTGACTATGAGGGTGAGCCCGGTTGCTTTGTCTTGTCCCCCGCTCTTATCTTTGTATTAGAGGTGTTTGTTATATATGATATATATTTATGATATAAGCTATGATTATTGTTTCTCAATGTTGATGTTTATGCAAACTTTCCCCTTAGTCCCTTTTCTACATTCTTACTCTTTATGTTAATTATATGCTTCCGCGATCAATGATGTGTAATGACAAGTTAAGAGGCTTGTTTGGGGTTACGTCGGGTTCCCCATTAGCCATGTCGCATCTAGGCCCTAGGCTTGGGTCATGACAAACTTGGTATCAGAGCACTAGGTTGATAGATCCTTATAGTCTAATACACCACGTCGATTAGAGTCCTATTCATGGTTTGAAGCACACCATGACTATGAAAAGGAGGCAATGAGATGTTTTAGGAAAATTTTCCCTTCTTCATGTCCTAAGTCGTGCTACAGAGTTGTGGTAAGTTTTCCCTAATAAGTGTTCTTTGTAATGCTAGATCATGCCAAATACTAGAGGAAGAAGAGCCCAAACTTTCGATGGGAAACCTTCTAATGTGAGCTCTGGGATGCTCTCACTATCCTTGCCCAAGTTGTGGCCAACTAAGTCAATCAAGGGTCCCAAGCCCCTCATACTAATATCCTGGGAGCTAAGGTAAGAGACTTCATGAGGATGAATCTTCCAGTGTTCTATAGGTCAAAGGTGGAGGAAGATCCACAAGAGTTCAGTGATGAGATCTACAAGATCTTGAATATCATGGGTGTTGGGCCAAATGAAAAGGCTGAATTAGCGGCATGCCAACTTAAAGAGGGATCCCAAATATGGTATGATCAATGGAAGGGTGAGAAGAGAATTAGTAATGTGGTGCTTTGGGAGGAATTGAAATTAGCTTTCCTTAATCGGTTTTTCCCTCTCAAGCTTAGGGAAGCTAAGTTTGTGGAGTTTATGAACTTGTAACAAGGTGCTATAAGTGTGAGATAGTATGCTCTCAAGTATAATTAACTTTCAAAGTATGCTCCTCACTTGCTGGCCGATCCTAGATCTAGGATAAACAAGTTTGTAATAGGGGTCTCCGCCTTGGTGTGTGAGGAATACTAGTCTACTTTTCTAATTAGTGACATGGACTTATCTCAGTTGATGATATATGCCGAGCAAATAGAGGATGAAAAGTTGCGGAAGAGGAGAGGTCATGAGGCCAAGAGGGCCCATTTTGGGTGTAAATTCCAAAAGGGTGTTAGATTTTGTCAAGGCCAAAGGTCCTCTCATGCCACTAATGGGAGGGGGGGGGGGTTTCTAATGACCTCTCTAGGCCTCAGGGTATTATTGGTTTGGTTCCTATTGATATGTTCCCTAAATATGGAAGGATCCATGGAGGCCCATATTTGAAAGGTTTTAATGCATGCTTTTAATGCATTAAACTTGGTCAAAAGAAGATGGATTGTCCAAGAAACTGTGGCAAGGGCCTAGGTGCAAATACGATTTTATTGGGTAGAGGTGATCCTCAAGATGGTTCCCCATGGCATAATCGATTTTATGCTCTACATAGGAGGCAAGGGATTGTGAGGTTCTCGATGTTGTTATTGGTTTGTTGAAAATCTTGGACTTTGATGTATATGCTTTGATTGATCTCGGTGCTACTCTGTCCTTTGTTACTCTTTTTGTTGTTAAAACTTTCCATGTTGACCCCGAGTTGTTGCATGAGTCATATGAAGTGCCTACTCCTATTGGAGCTTCTATTGTTACTATGAAAGTTTATAGAAGTTGTCCTATTTGCATTTTGCAAGTTGTTGCCTTGTGATCTTGTTGAATTAGAGATGGTAGATTCTGATGTCATTCTTGAGATGGATTAGTTGCATGTCTACTATGCTTCTATTGATTGTAGAACCTGTAGGGTCCAATGTTGATTTACTAATGAACTCATCCTTGAGTAAAAAACTCAAGATGTAGTGGTCAAGGGTAGATTCATTTGATGCATTAAAACGCGCAAGTTGATCTCTAAGGGGTGTCTTTACCATCTCGTGAGATTTAGGGATGTGGAGTCTAAAGTCCCTTCCATAAAGTTTATTCCATTTGTAAATATGTTTATTGTTGTCTTCAAAAATGACATTCCCGGTGTTCCTCCCAAAAGGAAAATAGATTTTGGTATAGACCTACTCATGGATACTCAAGCTATCTCTATTCCCTGTTATTGTATGGCCCCGGTAGAGTTGAAGGAGTTAAAGAAACACTTGAAAGATTTGTTGCAAAGGAATTTATTAGGCCTAGCCAATCAACTTAGGGTGCTCTGGTGTAATTTGTGAAGAAGGAGGATGGGTCACTTAGAATGTGCATTGACTACCGGCAACTCAATAGGGTGACTATAAAGAATAGATATCCTTTTCCACGTTTGATGATTTGTTTGACCAATTACAAGGGGTTAGCTATTATGCTAAGATTTTTCTTCGATCCAAATATCATCAAGTGAGGGTGAGGGTGAGGGAATGTGATACTTCCAACATGGCTTTCAAGATTAGATATAGGCATTATGAGTTTGTTGTGATGTAATTTGGGTTGACTAATGCACTGGCCATCTTCATGGACCTCATGAATAGGGTCTTCAAACCCTAGCATGATTCCTTTGTTTTGGTCTTCATTGTTTATATATTGATCTATTTACAAAGTAGGGAGGAGCATATGGGGAATTTTAGGGTTGTGCTGCAAAGATTAAGGGAGGAGAAATTGTATGCCAAATATGATAATTATGAATTTTGGGTGAAGGAGGTTGCATTCTTAGGTCATGTGGTGTCGAGTGATAGTATAAAAGTGGATCCTAAGAAAATCGATATGATTACGAATTGGCCTAGATCATTGACCTCGTCAGATATTAGGAGCTTCTTAGGCCTAACGGGTTACTATAGAAGGTTTGAGAATAAGTTCTCCTCTGGTGCTTCTCCTATGATAAAATTGACTCAGAAGTAGGTTAAGTTTGTGTGAACCAATGAGTGTCAAAGGAGCTTCCAAACATTGAAAAACAAGCTTGTGTCTACTCCTTTATTGTCACTACCCGATGGGCTTGAGGGATGTGTGCTATATTGTGATGCTTCCCAGGTTGGTTTGGGTTGTGTATTGATGAAAAATGGGAAGGTGATAGCTTATGCTTCTATACAACGCAAGGTATATGAAAGGAACTATCCTACCCATAAACTAGACTTAGCTGCCATTGTGTTTGCATTAAAGATTTTGTGTCACTACTTGTATGGGTGTATGTGGATGTGTTCACCAATCAATATGTATTCACTCAAAAGGATCTCAACTTGAGTCAAAGAAAATGGCTAGAACTTCTTAAAAACTATGATATGAGTGTGCACTATCATCCGGGTAAGGAAAATGTGGTGGCGAATACTTTGAGTAGGGTGACTATAGGTAGCTTAGCCCATGTTGATGGTGGTGATATGGAAATGGCTTGGCAGGTACATCAATTAGCTAGACTGGGGGTTAGGTTTAAAGAGGTTGGTGACAATGGTGTTGTTGTTGTTGATGGTCTAAGTCTTCATTGGTTGATGATGTGATAGAAAAACAAGATCTTGACTTCTCCTTGCTTGAATTGAAGGCCTTGGCGAAAGAGGGCAAAGTAGAGGTTTTCTCCCAAGGGGGAGATAGTGCCCTTTGGTACCAAGGTAGGTTGTGTGTGCCTTGTGTTGGTGGTTAGAGGGAGAAGATCTTTGATGAGACTCATAATTTTTCTTATTCCATCCACCTTGGTTCCACTAAAATGTATAGAAACTTGAGGGATGTGTATTGGTGGGGAGGCATATAGAGGGACATTGCCAAATTTGTTTCCGGTTGCCATAGTTGTCAACAAGTCAAAGTCTAAATCAAAGGCCAGGTGGCCTAACCCAAGACATAGAGATTTTACTTGGAAATAGGAGGTGATTAATATGGATTTTGTGGTTGGGTTGCCCAACACTAGAAAATATTTTGATTTCATTTGGGTTGTAGTTGATAGGATGACAAAATCAGCTCAATTTTTATCGGTTAAGACCACATATAGAGTTGAAGAGTATACAAGGTTGTACATCTATGCAATAGTGAGGTTAAATAGGTTCCCTTTGTCTATCATATCAGATCATGGTGTACAATATATTTCACACTTTTGGAGGTCTTTTCAAAGGGGTCTTGGTACAAAGGTTCACCTTAGTACGACCTTTCACACTCAAACAAATAGCCAAACCGAAAGAACTATTCAAACACTTGAATTTATGCTTAGGGCTTGTGTCTTAAAGCTTAAGGGTAGTTGGGATGACCATCTTATTTTGATTGAGTTTGCATATAAACAATCGCTCTTACTCTAGCATCGGTATGGCTCCTTTTGAGTCTCTTTACGGGTGACATTGTAGATCACCAGTTGGTTGATTTAAGATTGGAGTAGTGGTTTTATTTTGACTGGATCTGGTTATGGAGGCTCTTGAGAAGATTAGCATGATTAGGGAATGGTTGAAAACAGCCCAAAGTCATCAAAAATCCTATGCCGATGTGAGAAGAACAAACCTTGAATTCAAAGTGTGTGACTAGTTTTATTTGAAAATTTCTCCAA
The DNA here is from genome assembly GCA_025642045.1 of Solanum sejunctum. Lineage (NCBI taxonomy): Eukaryota > Viridiplantae > Streptophyta > Magnoliopsida > Solanales > Solanaceae > Solanum > Solanum sejunctum. Next base: position 2,209 of record JAOTQJ010062007.1, on the reverse strand, counting down.
CGAAAGGTGTGGTCCATTTTGGTAAAAAGAGAAAGCTGAGTCCAAGGTATGTTAGTCCTTATAAGGTGATAAATAGGGTTGGCAAGGTACCTTATGAGTTGAAGTTGCCTAGTTAAAGGAATTTGATTCATCCGGTGTTCCATGTCTTTATATTGAGAAAAATTATTGGAGATCCTAATGCTATTGTGCCTCATGATGTTGTGGGTGTTGTTGAGGATAACTTGACTTATAAGGAGATCCTTTTGACATTTTGTATAGGCATGTGAAGAGATTGAGGGACAAGGAGGTGGCATCCATTAAGGTTCTTTGGAGGAACCAACAAATCGAAAGTGCTACTTGGGAGGCCGAAGCAGACATGCAAAAGAGGTATACTTATATCTTCCACTCTGCACAAGCGTAAGGTACTAACTCTAAGCCCCTATGTGATTTCAAGTATTATATTTCAACTCCTATGTCATTCATATGCATTCATGTTCAGGTTGGCAAATTTATGATGATTTTACAGTTGTGATGAGATTTTAAAAATGGTGTTTTAAATGTAATGTTGTATTCTTGTTGGGGCTAATTTGTTCACGATTACTCTTGTATTGTATGTCTTTTTTACATTTGAGGACGAATGTTTCCAAGGGGAAGATATTGAAACAACCCCAAAACATTTTCAGAAATGTACCTAGGAATGCTTGAAATTATAAATTCCATACATCTCAAAATCCTTGCGCGATATCGGAAGTCCAACTTCATATTCTTGTTCAAGGGGTCAAAATTAAGGGTAAAAGGGTCTAACCATGATTTAAGAGCAAATGATTAATAATTTCATTTTTCATAATTTTTCTTATCTATGATCAGATCGCGATAGTACCGTGAAGCGCAGCTGTTGTGGACATGTATTAATTCTACCTTTGTGATATGTCGATGTCACAGACCAAATACGGACCTGTGTATTTTGTTGCCAGTGATTTTTATCTCGGTTCAAGGCTTTTGTGTCTGTAGCCTAAGTGTTCCCAAATATTTTTTTACCTATACTTAGCCATATTTCACCCTCATATCATCTTAAACATTTCTCAAATGTCCTCTCAAACCCTTATCCATATTTTTCACTCGCAAAAGTCAAGTATCAAAACTCTCATCCGGAATTAAGGATTTCCTTTAAGCTTCAAGCCTCCATTTTCAAACTTCATCAAGAGCTTTCTAAAAGCTAAGGTATGTAGGTTTTGGACACTGGATTCTTCCACTCATGGTGTTCTAATCTCCTTTTTTACTCAATTTGAATGATTTAAAGTTAATTTTGCAAATGGGTTAACTAGTATAAACATGTCTATGAACTATGATAAAGCTATGGAAAGTTGTGACTATTTTGCTATTTTTGAGCTATAGTTCTTTGATCTAATGTAAGATTTGATAATTGTTTTTTAGGTTTATTGCTTAAGGGTATTGCAAGGTGTTGATTGATAGTTTTACAATGAATTTTATTGCATGAATTCATCTTTATATCTCATAGATTTATATTGCCATTACACACCCTGTAAGTGTTTCATAAAATGTTCGGATGTGGTTTCTTGAGGAATTAAAGGTCAAAAGAATGATATATGATATGAATGATGTTATGATAATGAAATGACATTATATATATGATGAATTATACATAAAGTGTTGCATTAGACCATGCCAAATCTGGGGGGACCAAGAGCCCAGGTAGCTTAGATAGGGGTTCGTACTCATCAACCTAGTGAGGGGTTTGTACTTCACCACCAGGGTGATAGGGAGGCATCATCATCAACCATGATGGGGGTTTGTACTCATCAACCTATTGAGGGGTTTGTACCTCACCACCTAAGTGATAGGGTGACATGATCTGTAACCTAGCAAGGAATTTGTACTTTAGAAAGCTAGCTTGGTCTTATCTACACATATCATAACCTATATGTGCATGGTTTACTTAAGCATTGATCATACATGCCATATTATTATACTATGGTATTGCCTATTGTTATGCATTTGGTTATGATGCCTATGTCTGGTTGCATTGCATCCTACACACTTAGTACATTCAAATGTGCTAATGCATACTCTTGCCCACATGATATCACCATATAGGAACCAATGCCCAAGTTGATCATTCTCCTCCTCCAAGTTGCTAGTTCGTTACTACTCAAGCTTGTTAGTGAGTCCTACACTTCAGGGACCTTAGTCTATATTGCTCTTATTATGT
>JAOTQJ010061996.1:0-13726 GCA_025642045.1 Solanum sejunctum | reverse complement strand
CTCTCATCAACCAAATTGCTAGTGAATGCCTTCATCCTCTCCTCGGAGTCCAGTACAGTCTGGTCAATCCAAGGTCTGACCTATGTAGATAGAGCATGTAGTTGGACTCCGTCATAGCCAACATGCGTAATAATCCTTAAAAACAATAGCAAAAGTAAGAGAATTAACCTGTAATAAAGTTGTTATTGTTGTCGGAGTACTAGAGGACGGTATGGACTCGATCTCGATAGCAGGAGTAGGCTCTGTAGCAACTGAAGTAGTGTCAGTAGCAGCTAGAGGTACAGTCTGAGTTGGAGGTTCTATAGGGAATGGCTCTGGAATAGGAGGAGAAACAGCTCTCTATAGGGCTATAGGGTTCTCGTCGGCCTTGATTAGGCTGGGATCCATCATGTGCAATGCCTCTATATGGGGGTCCAAGTGGAGAAAGAACGACACCCCAGCTTCCTTGCATAGCTTGTCTATCAAAATGGGAAATGGAAAGGCCTTCTAAGTGTGGACTGCTGACTCATATATCTATTCTGCCATAACCCGAACCCAATCAATCTCATACCTCACCAAAATGCTAGCTAATAACACAGTTCTCTCCAATGTGATCACATTATCCGTGAAAGTGGGTCTGATGCACCAGTGAATAATGAACCACTAAAATTTTGTGCTAAATGAGAGATGGGCCTTCAGAATATGCTTTGTGTGGTTCCAAACCCATATTGGCTCAACACCATCCTTACAAATTTTACTTGCTATCCACCTAAGAAGTTCTGTTCTCAATCCGGTATCGTTCTAAGTCACTGCCTTTCTCATTTCTGCAAACCTACGATCATATTCTGTAGTAGAATATGACACTCTTTAGCTTGGCCCAAACTGCACTCTCTGAATAGTTTCTTTTGGGATATCAACAACCTCCCCTCTGACTAGGACTTCATTGAATTGTGGCTGCTTAATAGGCTTCTTGAACCTTGGCAAGTATCTGTAAATAGCAGCATAGTAGGAGGCATAAAACTCCCTAACTACATAAGGGACATACTTCCCCAATACCTGTGATAACCAACCAAGTCCATGCCTCTCAAGTTCACATACACACATATGAATTGCCACCCAGTGAAAACAAATTAATTTTTTTGAACATCTTTCAAAACAAGATATTTCCATATATCAAACATGACAGACATATCATTACTAACAATCCACTTGCTTGAGAGACATGCATGACAACATAACGACTATTTTTTAACAAGAAAGGAATCATTGATTAATCAAATTCTTAGCCTCTAACCCTGGTACACTGCTTAGTCCTGAATCTTTCAGCTTAACTCCCTCGTGGAATCTCCTCATTGGCCTCCCTTGGCTTTTCAGCTCTAGTCCCTTTTCAATAATCTCTTTCTCCCTAGGACATGATGAGTCATAGAAATATGACTTGTATAACGCTTTAAACAAAGAATTCTTTTGTGTTCTCAAGCAAACTTGTTATTTTGATATTTGTTTTTGTTGTTTTTAAGGAAAAAGACTAAGGCATGGAAGAAATGAGACTACAAAAGAAACAAAGATGAAAAAGAGTGAAAAGAGGAGTAAAAATGGAACAAGTATGGGCATATGAGGGCCTACACGGCTCGCCACACGGACCGTGAGGCCCATCGTGGCCTCACAGTTGGCTGACGACAACAGCTAATGAGCAAAAATGCAGGAATATTTGACCAAAGCATGTCCCGCAACATGTGTCACAAACCGTGGGAGGTGTAACCTGTTGTGGTACAACTCGTCAAAGTGACATAAAGCGGGAGTCCATCAAAAGTTGAAAGATTTTGGCCAAGTGGCATTAGACGACATGCCTCACGGGCCGTTGGTAGTATGACGGACTATCCCAAGTCCTGTCTAGGTGACGTTAAGGTGATACCATCGAAAAACAAGTAAAATGAGCTAAGGGTGTTCAGACAGAGATCTCACGAACCATATGACCAACCACAGTCCATGACATTAAGATGTCTGAAGAACTCGAGCGAAAGAAAAGTTAAAGCAAGTCAGATGGCCCGTTAGACTGACCATCAACTTCCACAACGGGTCATCTAATACGACGTGAAGAGGTAGTGAGGAATTAAAATGAAGGGTAGTCGCAGGACCATTTGACGGTCCGTCCACTGTCACACGGGCCGTATGGTAGCCCGTGTCCATGTGGATGGATATTTCCTATTTTAATTAGGATTAAGTTTTCTTTATACATAAATAGTTGTTTTATTTCATTTTTAGAGAATTTTAGATGGCTAGAGCTAGAAACATTGAAAAATATTATTTTCTTATAGATTTCACAAGATTTTTTATTTTGCTTATCGAATTCAAGCTTGTAACTTGTGGATTCATCGATTCTTCAATAGTAACTCAATTATTATGAATTTCTTGTATCATTGTGAGTTTTATTACTTGAATATATTAGGCTAAACCCACTATTAGGGTTGTGAAAACCATGACAAATCAATAAGTAGGAAAATATGGATAAATCTTGGGATTAATTAGCGTAAATATCGTAGTAATCTTCATTATAATTTCTTCCTTGATGAGTCAATGCATTAGGGTAAGCCTTTATTCTTTGCATGCCTGAAAGGGATGTTTTGACTAGGAAAAGAGCTCTATGATGAAACTTTGAGGTTTTTAACCTAGTTTAAGTACTTAAGACCAAAAAGTGAGAGTATTTCGAGATTAACAACAAGGGTTAGTACGTATACATTCTGAGACTGAAAGGTGATGAATGATATGCATCGAAGAGGGATTTAGAGGTGAGTTAGATGTTACATAACTTGTTAGATCTAATATATGTGATCATGAACGAGTTTACCACTAGATTCAACTATTACATTAGATATCGTGGGGAACACGATCCTAGCATCATATAAACTATTTGAAATCTAGTCGTCTTGCACTCATTTATTGCTTTACTTCAGTAAATTAGTTTGAAAAAACAAAACCCCCCATATTTACTTTATGGATTTTTGTCTCAGGAATAGATATTACATCTGAAAATAATTCTAATAGATATATTCTCATGCATTCCCTGTAGGATCGGCCTTAACTTTGGTTTGGTTCTATATTTGATCAACGACTATTTTACTATTCCATTTGGAGTATAAATTTGCACGTATCAAATTTTGGTGCCGTTGTGGAGGAATACGACAAAGTAATAATCTATTAGTTTCTATTTTCAGTTTGTAATATTAGTACCTCATTTTACTTTGTTTCTAGTTTTTGTTTTTTGGTAGGGAGCCAGCGTTGCATGCCAAACACTTGTATCAAGGGTGATGCACTTGTTCCCTACGACCGTGAGCTTACTAAATCAATCCTAGAATGAATACCCAAGAACGCGAAGCAGCTAGACAGAGAGAATTAGCGGTGAACCCTGCAGGTGGGGGTAATGATGGTCTGGGTGATGATAAAAATGCTGGCAATGAGGTACCACCGGCAGCACCACTTAGACAGGTGTCCCAGCCCGGTGTGAGACCCCAAGCGCCTCAGCCGCTGCACGCAGTGAGTAATGATGATAAGGGTGCTGGGACTACTGGGGCCATTATAATTCCTCCACTGCCCGCAGGTGTTAAGTTCACTATCACTAGGACTATACTGCAGATGCTATAGTTAAAAGGGTTGTTCAATAGAGCAGCAACTAAGAATGCAAATCACACGTCCTCAACTTTCTGCCAGCTTGTCAATCGTCTGACATTCATGGGGTCAGTCAGTAAGCAATTAGGTTACGATTATTCCCATTGTCTCTTTCTGGTGCGGCAACTAAGTGGATGAATGAGCTTCCATATGATTCCATCCGCACTTGGGGAGAGTTAAAGGAGGCATTCTTGGAGAGGTTCTTCCTTGCATCAAAGCAGCTCAAAATCACAGATGACATTGGCTCTCATAAGCAACTGCTAAATGAAATACTATGTGAGACGTAGGAGAGATTCAGGCAGAAGTTTAAGTAATGCCCCGATCATCTCCTCATAGATGAGCATTTGAAAAAAGCCTTATACAAGTCCTATAATTTTGTGACAAAGCATTAATGTCGCTTGTGGGGGATCATACATGTCTAGGAGTTTCCCAGACATAGTTGTGATCTTAGATCAGGTAGCTAAGAACAACAGGGCAATAGTACATTACAAATGGAGACTATTCGAGGTTCATTTTTGAGATGACTGAGGAGCAGAGATTAAAGGAGGAGGAATGGGATCAAGACATAGCACATATGAAGACCCAACTAGACTTGTTGGCAAAGCGGTTCTTAGGAGGAGGCACAAAAAAGTTATAAGTTGTAGACATAATGCCTAGGTACGATGATCAATGCTACAACTATGATGAAGAGGCAAACTTCTTAGGAAGCCAGGCGGGTTACCGTCCATTCAATGCTAGTAATCAAGGTCGAAACTATGATTGTAATCAAAACTATCAAGAAAACTGGTAGAATAGAGATGGTTATAGGAACTGTGAATGTCAGAATGATAGTGGTGGAAACTCAAAGTTAGAAGAAATGATGGCAAAGGTACTTGACAAGGTTGAGTCCACAGAGGTAGGGATGTGAGATATAAAAGGGGAGATGTCCAATGTTCGATAGTTGGTCAACTCGCATTCTACCTTAATCAAGCAACTAGAGTAGAAGATAGGTCAATTTCCAGCAACCATAAATAAGAGAAAAGTTTGGTCACTGCCAAGCGACACTATTCAGAACCCAAAGAATGACGGTCATTGCATGGTAGTAACCAAGAGGAGTGGTAAGGTACTTTCTAACCCTATTATGCCCATTATTGTAGGTTTGGATGAAGCAAAAGGTAAGATGCCTAACCTTGTAAAGGAGCATGTTGATGACTTAAGTAAAGAAGCAGAGGTAACACCAGCAGCACCTAAAGTCACTAAAGAGCCTAAAGTGACACCAACAGTGACCCAACCTCTGCCAGACATTCCAAAGCCACTACCACCATTCCCATAGAGTTGTAGAAGAAGGTTGAAGATGGTAAATTTCAGAAGTTATTGTCCATGCTAAAAGAGATCTCAGTGAACATTCCTCTAGTGGAGGAACTTGAGCAGATGCTAGGCTATGCATAGTTTATGAAAGATTTAGTGACTAAGAAGAGGATAGCTACGATCAAGTAGGCAAACAATCTACCACTGTAGTGCCATCGCCGCAAGATGTCATATAGAAAAGAAGAAAGATCTGGGAGCTTTCACTATCCCATGTACCATTGGAGCATTTGACTTTGCAAGAGCCCTATGTGAAGCATCAACTTGATGTCATTGGTAGTTTATAGGAAGCTAGGATTAGGATCCCCTACACCCACTATAATGCGGCTACTCATGTCAGATAGATCGGTAAAGCGGCCTGTGGGGATCCTATGCGATGTGCTGGTCCATGTAGGCTGGTTTATCTTTCCTAAAGACTTTGTTATTCTAGACTACCAAGTGGATTTTGAGGTTTCCACCATCCTTGGGAGACTATTTTTGTCTACTGGCAGGGCAATGGTAGACATAGAGTGAGGAGACCTAACGTTCAGACTTAACACTGAAGAGGTGAAGTTTAGTGTGTGTATTGTAATGAAGAGATGTAAGGAGGTGGCAGTGATGTCGATCCTAGATATTGAAGATGATTGCGTATCTAAGATCCCACTAGAGGAAACAATGAGTGTGGACATGCTAGCAACGATGTTGATGAACTTCCCAGATGATGGTATTAGTGGGTCTGTAGCCATCGTGAATGCATTGTAAGGGAGGGGAACCAGGCTATTTGTCTCCAGAAAGTTGGACTTAGATTTACAAAATAGGTCTGCACCACCCACTAAACCATCCATCGAGGGGCCTTTAGTTGTGGAGCTCAAGGAGCTACCCTGAAACCTCAGGTATGTATTTTTAGGTACTGATAACACTCTTTCTATAATTGTAGCTGCAGATTTTCATTAAAACTAGGTGGAGGCATTACTGGGGGTCCTCCAAAAGTTCAAGCAAGCTATTGGTTAGACCATTGCAGATAGCATAGGGATACCCCCAAGGATATACACGCACAAGATCAAATTGGAGGATAATTGCATGCCCAGTATTGAGCACTAGCGCAGGTTGATCCTACCTATGCAAAAGGTGATGAAAAATGAGATCATCAAGTGGCTGGATGTTGGGGTGATTTACCCCATTTCTGACAGCAAATAGGTTAGTCCAGTGCAGTGTGTCCCGAAGAAAGGGGGCATGACGGTGGTTGCCAATTACAAAAATGAATTGGTCCTATTGAGATCTGTGACTTGATGGCAAGTGTGAATGGACCACCAAAAGCTGAATAAATAGACCTTTAAAGACCATTTCCCCATGCCCTTCATAGACCAGATATTAGACAAGTTGGCAGGTAGAGGGTCGTACTGCTTCTTGGGCGGGTACTCGGGCTATAATCAAATTTCCATAGCCTTGGAGAATCAAGAGAAGACTACATTCACTTACTCATATAGGACTTTTGCTTGCAGAAGAATGCCCTTTGGAGTATACAATACCCCAACCACCTTCCAGTGCTGTATGATGTTGATATTTTCTGACATGGTTGAGACACCCTCGTGATATTTATGGATGACTTCTCTATAGTGGGTGATTCTTTTGATACACATCTTTTGAATCTTAGTAGGGAACTATAGCATTATGAGAGGCTAAATTGGTGGTAAATTGGGAGAAGTCCCACTTCATGGTCAAAGAGGGGATAGTTGTTGGCCATAAGATTTCCTAGAAGGGCATAGAAGTGGATAAGACGAAGATCGAGGTGATTGATAAACTACCGCCTCCCATATCTGTGAAGGGGGTATAGAGTTTCCTTGGGCATGTAGGTTTCTATCGATGATTTATCAAAGACTTCTCCAAGATCGCACATCCTTTGTGCAAACTGTTGGAGAAGGATGCAAAGTTCCACTTTGATGATAAATGTAAGCATGCCTTTGAGCCTCTAAAGCAAAAACTGATTTTCGCTCCTGTGGTGGTTGCCCTATTTGAGATGTTATGTGATGTAAACAGAATTGCTATGGGTTTTGTGCTCACATAGAAGCACAACAAGATTCTCCACCCCATATACTATGCTAGCAAGACCCTTAATGATGCTCAAGAATTATATAGTGGCTGAGCAAGAATTGTTGGTTGTGGTATATGCATTTGACAAGTTTTGAGAATATTTATTGGGCACCAAATCAATAGTTCACACGATGCATCTTAGTGATACGCAATGATAGGGACGAGCCTGTGTCACGCCTCCATGACTCCCCAACTATATCATCTAGCCATCAAGCTAGGAGTGACTCGGTGATGACTCCTCCAGTAGGTTCAAAGTTTGCTATAGAGGCAATGTCTCCCTTGAATCTACTCATACTACAAGGGCCCATATGTTAGGCCATCGCAGAGCTACCCAGTCTGAAGAGGGGGGCCCTTTCCCGAGAGTGGATGAGGAGGCAGTTGCCCTCGAACAGGAGAATACTTCAGACCAGGATGAGCAGGAGCAAACTTTGGAGGCTGAAAGTCATGATATTGAAGAGCAGTCGAATGAGGTCGAACTTCAAGACAGTGATGATGAGGCCATTCATTTTGCAGTCTCCCAAACGACAGACCCCGAAATTGCCAGTGCACTTATTATCTTTCTAAGGGGCCGATGGATAGTCCCAGGCGCTAAAGGTATCTACACTAACAAACTTACTAAAGGTTCCGAGGGGTTCAAACAGCGACCAGTCTTTCTTGAGGTTTGGGTAATCACTGACCAACTTGACATAGTTCCAGAAATCAGAGATAATTTTAACTCCTACAAGTTGGTTTGATGGCGTAACCACTAGGGTACTCTGAGCCTACCATTGTTGAAGAGTTTTATTCCAGCTATGCCACTAGTCTACTGAACTCGGTGGAAGGTACCTAATTAAGAAAAGTGAAGAGACAGGTCACCCTTACTAGGTCCCCAAGGTCACATGTAGCAGTTATGGTACACAAGTGAATATATCAGAAACTACCATCGACTGGTTCTTATTTGGGTCATACTACCAAGCTCCTCCAGATGCCCAGTTTATAGAGAGATACATGCAGATTATGGTTGCAATATGAATATCTGATTTATTATTTAGGGCTGCACTATTAGCATAAATCACAGAGAGAATAACCATTCAGGGGGTGGAGGCGCCTTGGGTTACATACCCCAAGTGTCCTATTGCCAAAGCATCATTGACATTTGTTGTAAAAGTTTGGTGGTTGGTGGTGCGGGACAAGCTGAGACTCACAAGAAATGATAATACACTCCAACCTTCACATGCTTCTTTGATTGCATGCCTCATATCCAGGTACGGAGTCAACGTGGGATGAATCATCACCTTTGAGATGCAGGACCGGCTTTATCTAAAAAGGCTAGCATGCCATTCATGTGTTTGGTTCGTACCCTTCGCAAACAGGTTGGTGTTTCCACTATTCATTTTTTGGACCAGAAGATATCTCCCAAGGGCGTAGCCAACATTGCCCTGATTAAGGATGTCCAAAACTCGATCATGACGAGCAGAACACGTTTACTCGCAAGGCCATCAAACTTCTTGTCTGTACCTCAATAGCAACCCTTGCCATTTGAGGACTACACTACTGACCCACCATTAGGCACAGCTTTTGAGCAACTCGAGGGTAGTGGTGTAGCTACTCCAATACAACAAAGGTATTCATATGTGCCTTATGAGTTTTTGGCTAGATTGGTGGTGGACTAGCAGCAAACATGGGCTATTATTAATCAAATAGTAGATAGGATTACCCGTGTCATCCAGTCTTATTCACAATGGATGGTGGACCAATGTGATGATGCATTTAGGAGACAAATCACCACCCTGCAGAGCCAAGTCAGCATATTGGAGGGATACTTCCACAGCATGTTTAGGTGTATGACTGACGATGAAATGAAGGATGTGGTACAGACAATGAATGGTATGAAGGCTCAAATTTCTAAGCTAACTGCATAGTACTAGACCCTTACACCCTCCTCGCCTCCAGAGTTGTGGATAAACCTATTCAATATCCTCACAGTGCCATTTTTGGATAAGATATGAGGTGTTCCACCAGCCCCATCTGAGGCTCCCGCTCCATCCACTAAGTAGCTCAGGAAGAAGGACAAGGGTAAGTGTTACAGTCACCAAAAGAGTCCTCCCCATGACCCCCAGAAGGAAAAAGACTGGCAGATGCGCAAGGCCTCCAAGGCCCAGCGCCAAGCAGCAACTGAATGGGTAGAATGAGAGTGGCTGGTCGCAGAGGCGGGTAGGAGCCTCTGGTAGCACCTTTGGACCAGGTGCTACATATAGTGATGATGATACCCTAGGAGGGTCTGGTCCTACTGACACTGCTGATGCCTAGAGCATCCCAGGTATGCTCTATCCCTTATCTATTCATTAACTTGTGTTATATTGTAGTAAGGGACTACATTATCCTTTTGGAGGGGGTGGGGTATCCTGCCACTTGAGAGTTTTTCTTTTCATGTTTCTTTTCTCTCAAGTGTATTATCTAGTAGAACTGATATATTTAGCTCATATTGTTTGTGTAAATATAAGTGTCATAGAAGTCTAGGGTAGCCCTTGTATTGATCTTTTTGATGTTCCATGTTAACAATGCTAAGTATATATGTGTTTGCATCTCATCCTGACTAACTTGCATGATTGTGGTAAGTATTATATGTGTATGGTTGGTATTTTGATAAATAAAGTAGGCCTATATGATTTAGTACCAACTAGTTAAAATATGTGCCATGTGTGTGTGAGATAATTGCATAATTCCGGCGGCGCACTTGTGAGATAGAAGTTGCCTGGTTAGTCCCACTGAAATACTTGAATAACTGGATTAGGAGGGGATCTTAGTCCGTTATTGTTGAATAGTCACTTAGCTAAGAAAAATTGACCAACCAAATGACATTGTCCCTTCGAACCAAAAGTTGAGTCTAAATGAACCTTTTCTTTGTAATCACCCAAATTCACCTCCCCAATCTATCTGTTGATCTCTGTTTTGGCCCTGGTCTCTCCAAGGACATTGTAAACCTCTGCCTAAGGCAAAAGCCTAAGTCAAGGGTGGCTTATGTTGGCCCTGGTCCTTTAGAAAGATATTGTGAACCTTGACCCAAGCCAAAGGCTTAAGGTAAGGGTGGCTAGTGCAGGGAAAGAAGAAAAATGAGTGTGGAAAAGAATAAAGTGATAAAAAAAGAAAAAGAAATGGCTTGTGACCGTGAGCAAAGCAATAAGCAAAAAAAAGAAAAAGAATAAAAATGAGTAAATGAGCATGGAAATCACGTCCTATACTATAGAAAGTGGGAAAAATAGGGGCAAGAAAAGTTGGTGACCAAAAAGCAAATGACTGAGTCAAAATAAGTGTCTAAGAGAGGCTATCTAGTCACTTTAATCCTGAATATATCTCATCCAATCTCGAGCTTACATTACAAGCTGAAAATGTCCTAATGCGATCTTAAAAAGTCCATTCAAAAGTTAATGTGGTGAAAACAAGGGCAAGTTCATGATCGAGGCATGTGTGTCCACTAGAAGTCATTTCTAAGAGTGAGTGACTACATTCCAGTCTCTGTTCTACATGCTTACGTTGAATGTGAGACTTCTATTTGGTGAGGTCACTATCTTTTGCATTAATTGGTTGCTAACTTAATTGGTGTCTCTTTATTCCTAATCATATGTGGACTGGCCATGCATGCATAATGTTTTCCTTAATCTTTGTGGATCCGTTTAGAGTGTGAGCACATTCTTGAACTTTTTAACGGGGCATATGCATTGAAAAATTGTGAGGCAATCCATAGTCTGAGTGAACACTTATGTTTATGCATTTTTTGGTTGAGTTGTTATTACTTGAGGACAAGCAATGGTTCTAAGTTGAGGGTGTTGATAAGTTGTAGAAATACGACTTATATAACGCTTTAAACAAAGAATCTTTTTGCGTTCTCAAGCAAACTTGTTATTTTGATATTTGTTTTTATTATTTTTCAGGAAAAAGACTAAGGCATGGAAGAAATGAGATACGAAAGAAAAAAAAGATGAAAAAGACTGCAAAGAGGAGCAAAAATGGAACAAGTATGGGCACATAGGGGCCTACACAACTCTTGTACCTCCACACGGACCGTGAGGCCCATAGTGCCCTCACACTTGGCTGATGGCAGCAGCTAAGGGGAAAAAGCCCAAGAATATTTGACCAAGGCATGGACTGTGGGAGGTGTGATGGGTTGTGGCGCAACTCGTCAAAGTGATGTGAAGCGAGAGTCCATCGAAAGTTGAAAGATTTTGGGCAAATGGCACGAGACGACATGCCTCACGGGCCGTTGGGAGTATAACAGACCATCCCAAGTCCCGTATAAGTGACGTGAAATTGATACCCTCAAAAAATAAGTAAAATGGGCTAAAGGTGTTCAGATAGGGCATCTCATGGACCGTGTGACCAACTATGATCCGTGACATTGAGACTTGTGAAGAGCTCGAGCAAAAGAATAGTTAAAGGCAAGCCAGACAGCCCGTTAGATGGACCGTCAACTTCCACACAGGTCCTCTAACACGGCGTGAAGAGGTAGATGGGAATTGAAACCAAGGGTAGCCGCAAGGAGCGTTTGACGGTCCATCCATCGTCATACAGTCCATGTGGTAGCCCGTGTCTATGACGATAGATTTTTCCTATTTTACTTAGAATTAGATTTTCTTTATATATAAATAGCTATTTTATTTCGTTTTTAGGGAGTCTTGGATGGCTAGAGCTAGAAAATATTGGAAAAATATTATTTTCTTAGAGATTTCACAAAATTTTGGTGTTGTTGCTTATCGAATTCAAGCTTGTAACTTGTGGATTCATTATTTCTTCAATAGTAAGTCATTTATTATGAATTCCTTGTATTGTTGCGAGTTTTATTCCTTAAATATATTAGGTTAAACCCATAACTAGAGTTGTGGGAACCATGACAAATCAATAAGATCGGCGAATATGGGGTAAATCTCGGAATTGATTGGCGTATATATCATAGTAATCTTCATTATAATTTCTTCCTTGATGAGTCGACGCATTAGGGTAAGCCTTTATTCTTTGCATGCCCAAAAGGAATTTTTTTTATTAGGAAAAGAGCTCTACGATGGAAATTTGAGATTTTTAAGCTAGTCTAAGTACTTAGACCGAAAGGTGTGAGTATTCCGAGATTAACAATAAGGGTTAGTACGTATACATTCTGAGACCAAAAGGTGATAAATGATATGCATATAAGAGGGATCGAGAGGTGAATTAGATGTCACATAACTAGTTGGATATTATATATGTGATCATGAATGAGTTTACAACTAGATTCTACTATTGCATTAGATGTCACAGGGATACAATGCTAGCCTCGCATAAACTATTTGAAATCTACTTGCTCTTGCACTCATTTATTGCTTTACTTTAGTAAATTAGTTTGAAAAACTAAAAAACCCCATATTTACTTTATGCATTTTTGTCTTGGGAATAGATATTACATCTGAAAATAGTGCTAATAGATATATTTTCACGCATTCCCTTTGGGATCGACTCAGCTCTGGTTGAGTTCCATATTTGATCAACGACCGCTTTACTATTCTATTTGGATTATAAATTGGGCATACAAGACACACCATTTAGTGCTTTGCGGGTCTACGGAGGTGACAATATAAGTAGAATCAGCTGGTTGTGGAGGAGCAGTATACTCATGTTGAGTTTGAGATACCTCCATTGAACCGAACTCAAGAAGTGAGGCATCATCATCTGACCCTACCTCGTCACCCTTCTCTTCAAACTGGGAAGGGTTATCTACTTCCATCGGTTTGTGATCTGGTTAAGGGTATGTTGGCTTTTGGGTCAAGGTGGATGTTCATCTCCTCAACAAATTGATCCTCGTCGGATGTTTCATCCCTCAATTGGTGTCCCAGAGTTGGGAAAATAACTCTTCATCCACTTGGAGGCATTGTTTCTGCAAAATCATCACAAACCAAAGCAGGAGTCCCATTATGTCTTTTACATAAAGTAATAAAACAACAAACAATAATGTTGCTTAAATAAAATACTTGAACCAAGTGTAGGGTTGTAGATACAAGGTAGAGGTATGACTTGTAGTGTGACCTATGAGTCATATAGTGGCCTCATAATACCAAGGTATCTGAAGGAAATGCATTCTGGAATCAGCTACGAGATGCAGGTACGACTCGTAGGGTGTCCTATGAGTCGTAGGCTAAGCCCGTATCCCATTCCAAAGACATTTTGATATTTCAGATCAAGGCCACGAAACTACCACTACGACTCATAACAAGTGCTACCAATCGTAGGTGAATCTCGTATGGAAAATGTTAAGGCACCTTAGATGATTGTTGCCTTCTATAAAGGGCCACTATGACTCATAGTGGATCTTTGTAGCAAAAAACAGAGAGCACCCTGGGTGTCTCTAACATTTCCGTAAAGAAGAATAACTAATCAAAAAGCATCAGAGTTCGCATACACAAAGATATAGGTGATATTGCAGCAAACTTATTCACTCTTCATTACGAATTGTCTCAAAACAAAGCATGAATTCTCCCCTATCTTATCAAAACACTTCTAATAGTAAAAACATCAACGCATATTATAGGGGGCACACATGGGTAAATTATCAACAACAACAACAACAACAACATACCTAGTTGTATCCTACAAGTGGGGTCTAGGGAGGGTAGATTGTACGCAGACCTTACCGCTACCTCATCGAGGTAGAGAGGCTGTTTCCTAA
>JAOTQJ010061985.1:0-13726 GCA_025642045.1 Solanum sejunctum | reverse complement strand
TGGTTCAATTTGGTAAAGTTTGGGACCAAATGTAAATTTAATCTAAAGTGTAGTCTTTAAGATTTAAAATTGTTAGTAGGGTCATGTGAGGTGGCACTTGTTGATTTGTTAAAGTGGGAGCTTGTTGGCCTATATATACGCATATATCTTGTGAGCAACATATAGAGTCCCATACTTAGAAAAAATTTGAGAACAACCAAGAAGAGCTCTTTTGTTGCTATAGTAACTAAGGAAAAAAATTCTTTTTTTACTATTTTTCGATTATTTGACGCTTCACGCTTGGTATATTGGGTCTCCTAAGTGGCGTGGTGGCGTTAGTTGATCAAAGAAGCGCTTGGTTTGATGAATATGAAGATTTGGGTCTAGTAAGGGACTTGAAAGGTATGTTAATTTCTAGCTTCAATTGGGTAAATTAAAGTTTGTGGGTGTGTTAGGGGTGTGTTAAATTGAAGGTAAAACATGAAAAGAGGGTTAATTGTTAGCTTGAATTGTGAATTTGGAATTTGGGGTTGTATGGGTACAAGCTTGCATATGAAAATATATTAATTTATAGTCATGTGTTTATGTTTATTTGTTATTAAAATAGTCCTTGTGGGCTGAAAGAAGTGTTGGGAAACTATGTGAATATAGACATGAGGGTTCACTCAAATTGGAGCCCCATGGGAAGTGTAATGTTATTTTTTAACGTTGGGGTTTGCGTTGGGCGTTGGAGTGATGCATTATAGTTCTTGGAGTATATAGGAAGGTTTGCATATGGTATATGT
The DNA here is from genome assembly GCA_025642045.1 of Solanum sejunctum. Lineage (NCBI taxonomy): Eukaryota > Viridiplantae > Streptophyta > Magnoliopsida > Solanales > Solanaceae > Solanum > Solanum sejunctum. The sequence goes on along the minus strand of JAOTQJ010061985.1, from coordinate 12,962 downwards.
ATACCTATATGTATGCTGCCCTGTTTTACAAAGTTGTGTGATAATAGCGTTTTGTGGCGTTTTTGATGTTGTGATGGCATTAGAGAGGGTTTATTGATGTTGTAGGTTGTTGTTGTTGTTGTTGATTGATTATTTGAGCCGAGTTGAATTCTCGGGGCGGCGTATTTTAAGGGGAGATGCTGCCAAATTTTTTATAAAATTTAAAACAAAAAAAGGTAGGATTTAAGACACGATATGGTTGTTAATCATTGGCGTTATTGTAATTTGTGTAGACGTTGGACATTCGGAAGCATAAATTGGATTAGTCTTGCGTTGGAATTAGTTGGATAAAGAAATCGAGGTATGTGAAGATTCCTATCTCTTGGCATGAATTAGTTAAGCTTAGTCAACATCATGTGTTTGAAAAATCCCTTTTCCTTCACAATTTGGGTCCAAATATATCCTATGTTCGCTCGTTGGTACTTTTATAAAAATTGTATTTATATTTTGACTCTTGCATATATAGAGCCAGCAAGTTGTAAAAGTGTGAAATGGTTTAGTATATTGAAAGAATGTATTTTATTGGACGACGCAAATGCCCGTAACTTTAGACGAAAAGCCTAAATGGGATCTATGTTCATTCCTTGCCACACTTGTGCTAAATTAACTTCATCCTTAACTTTTTGAGTCTTTAGAAGCCAAGAATGGTGTTTGTTTGACCGAAAGTTAAATAGTTTGAAAAACTATAGGTTCAATTTGTTCCGAAATTACTAACGCGTACAACTTTCCTTAGAAATTCTAAATCACTTTACAAAAAAATTATTTTGGAGCCTATTCTAGTAATGTGCAGGATGGGAATTAAGTTCGTTCCTTTGAAATCACCTTTATGTGTAAATTTGAGAAACTCTGATAAAATTCATAAATCAATGATTTCTTGATTAAAAAAAATGAATGAATGTATGTTTTGCATATCACTAAGCTTATGGAATTAGTTTTTATGCATGTGATTCTCACGACTTTAATCGTGTCATTATGGTCTTGTTCCCCAGTTCTCAGGCTGGTTATTATCATGCGTATGTATAAATATATATATGTATGTATATATATAATTCAAAGTATGTTGGATACAGCGGGTTGGTTTGCCCATGGGCCGGCTTTGCTTAGTTTGGAGACAAAACGAGCTGGGCTTGGGATATGTTTACATCATGACATGTGGGTGCTGGGCCTCGATCTTCCTAGCTCACGTGAGTGCTTGGACGCTGTTCGCCTTGGCTCACTTAACGGGCATGATGACCTTTACAAATTATAATACGTGAGTGCTTGGCCATTGTTCGCCTCGGCTCACATATCCTATGATGTGAGTGCTAGGCCACTATTCGCCTCGGCTCACTTATGCTACAATTGGGACTTGTGTTGGAGATTTTGAGGATTTGAAATTTCTAGTATGATGTTGTGGTATGGCGCGAGTTTGGAGGTTTCCATCGTTCCCATCCGATATCCATTGATATTTTAAATGAAAAATTATTTTGATGTTTGCATGCAAGTTAGACCTGTATATTTTTATTGGGATTATTATTCTCATTTATATTTCACACTTTCCGCTTTACATATTCGATACGTATTTCGTACTGACTCCCTTCCTTTGGGGGCTGCATTTCATGCCCGCAGGTACTGACGCATAGGCTAGAGAGCCACTTTCTTAGGACCTCTGTCTACCGTTGAAGTGCTCCCATTGCCTCAGGAGCAGATTTTTAGAATATACATGTACACTTATTTTCTGTATTTTGCATTTATGTATATTCGAGGGTATGACGAGGCCCTGTCCCATCCTATGATTCAGTTCACATGTGTAGAGGTCTGTGGATACATGTGGGTGTGGGATATTGTGTTTGGTATGACTTCGTATATATGATACATTTGTTGGGCGGTTCTACCATTGCGGTGACCTTGTCGGCCCGCATATATATGTATATTGATGTTTGTTGTTTGCTAGGTTCGCTGTTTGCAGGTGTGGTTAGTTAGTAAAACAGAGTAAACTTTGTCGAAATTTTAATAAATTTCTTAGCCATTATAAATGAAAATCTGGTTTAGTGTTTGTCTAGGTGCCCAATCGGCACTAATCACGATCCCAGGGTTGGGTCGTGACGCACAGGGCATAAAGAATGTGGGAGAGAAGGACTATCTTAAGATACAAAGAGATTTTGAAATTACTTTAAGAAGGAAAACAAGAATTATATACCGGATGTAAAAATTTTAGTAAATTGAGTTTCATCATTTGGTTATACTTACTTAAATGCTTACATGAGTTAAGTGATGTGGCTTTCACAGATCTTCTAGATTTGCTGAAAGAAGCATTTCCCTTTGCTCATTTACCTGAGTCTTTCTATAAGGCCAAAAACATGATAAAAAATTTGGGTCTCGACTATGACGAAATCCATGCTTGTCCTAATGATTATATGTTATTTTGGAATGTAAATTCAGAGAAAGATAATTGTTGTGTTTGTGGGTCTTCTAGATGGTTGAAAACTGATAATGGCACAAGTGATGCAAGTTCTAAAATTCCTGCAAAGATTTTGAGGTACTTTCCTTCGAAGCCTGTATTTGTGTGCTCCGGAATAGCTATTGCAATAAGATAGCATGCTTCTGAATGACTTGATGATGGGTATATAAGACATCCTGCTGATGGAGATGCTTGGAAGTATTTTGATTCTTTGCATTCAAACTTCTCAAAAGATCCTGTAATGTTAGATTGGGTCTTTCAACTGATGGATTCAATCTATTTCGAACAATGAGCATTTCTCATAGCACATGGCCTTAAGTTGATAACTTATAATTTATCTCCATGGATTTGCATGAAGCCAAAGTATATAATGTTGCCAATGATCATTTCGAGTCCATCATCTCTCGGACAGAATATAGATGTGTACCTGCAACCACTAATTGCTAAATTGAAGGAACTGTGAGAATTTGGAGTAGAATCATATGATGCTCATGCAAATTAAACATTTCAAATGCGTGTAGCCTTTATGTGGATAAGTAGTGATTTTCTAGCTCTAGCAATGCTTTCCGGATGAAGTACTAAGGGAAGATTAGTATGCCCTACTTATAATTATAAAACATGCTATAAATATCTCAAGCATGGTCATAAGATGTGTTACTTAGGCCATCGAGCATTTTTGCCTCCCGATCATCCATATCAAAGAGACAAGAAGTCATTTAATTGGGAAGAAGATCATAGAATCGCACCTACACATTTATTGGGCATGGAAGTATTTGAAAAGTTACAACATTTCAATAATATTTTTGGAAAGGGTCAAAAGAAGAGGCGTCAAAATAATGAGGGTCCATGGAAGAAAAGATCAACATTTTTTAGACTACCATATTATGCACATAATAAGTTGAGGCACAATCTTGATGTGATGCATATTGAAAAAAATATATGTGATAGTTTACTTGGAACTTTATTAGACATACCAGAAAAGTCAAAGGATCACATTAATTCTCGATATGACTTGCAAGAAATGGGAATACGGGGGGAGCTTCATCCAATAAGAGATAAAACAAATGAAAAAGTTTCTTTAACTAAATCTTATTTTTCCATGAACCCAGAAGAAAAAAAGATGTTTTGCATCATCTTAAATAATGTCAAGTTACCAAAAGTATTTGCCTTAAATATATCAGATCGTGTGAATGTGGAAGAAATTAAAATATCCAGGTAAAAGAGTCATGATGTTCATTTTATAATGCATTACTTCCTACAAGTTTGGTTCAAAAAGGGTTGCCTAAGAATGTTTCATTAACCTTAATTAGGCTAGGGAATTTCTTTAAATCTATTTATAGTATGATTATAAAGTGAGCGTATCTTGAGGTAATGCAAAATGAGATCAAAGAAATACTATGTGATCTTGAAAAAAATTTTCGTCCCTCCTTTTTTGACATAATGGTACATTTACCCATTTATTTAGTAGATGAAATTAAGTTGGGTGGTCCAAATCATCTTTGTTAGATGTTCTCTGGTGAGAGAAATATATGTAGGTACAAGGGTCTTGTTCGTAATCGATGTTGTCCGAAAGCTTGTATAGCAGAGGGGTGTGATGTTAAAGATTGCATAACCTTTGGTTCAAGATACCTACATGATGGAGTGAAGACATGATTCAGTAGGTACCAAACTGAGGATGATGAGGATGTTGAAAAAGGTGGAGATAATTTATCTCATATGTTCCCTAAGATTAGGCAGCCAGTTGGAAATGAGAAGAAAAAAGGAAAGCCTTTTACAATAGATCTAGAGTTATCTTTTGAAGCACATCGATATTATTTTTAATACTGGAGATGAACAAGTTAAAGATTTTATCAGGTAATATAAAAATTATAGTAATTATATAGTTTCAACTTTTTTATTACGTTATTATATGAAATTTTAAACTTTATTTATAAATGCCTGATAATCAAAGTTAAATATTCATACTTGCAGGAACATAAGATTTTAATTGATAGCAATAGTAGATCAAATGCATAGACAAAATCAAGAAATCATAGTCAAGAATTTGCAAACTGGTTCAAAGAGAAAGTTAAAAATATTAAAGTGCCTAATCATTTAAGATGGCTAGCTAAAGGACCTAATAGGGTGGCAATCAAAAGATATAATGCATATTTCATTAATGGTTACCAATTTCATACAGTACAATGTGATTCCTCATGCAAGCGTCAAAATAGTGGAGTGACTTTATCTGCATCAACGTATAGTTTTGCTAATGCTCGGGATGAAAATTCTATTGATGGATAGCTTATTTATTATGGGGCTATTCAAGATATCATTGAGGTTGATTATTACAATTATTTTCCCATTGTACTATTTAGATATGATTTGTTTCATAATGAAATAGATGAATAAGGGTTAACCCCATGTGTACTTCAACAAACTACGGAGTGTGGATGACCCTTTCGTTTTAGTATCTCAAGTGCATCAAGTTTTTTACTTGGAGGACCCAATTAAAAAGAATGTTTCTTATGCAAGGAATAAAGTGCCCATTGATTTGTATGACTTGGAGGAAGAAAATTGTCCTAATATAGGAGATACATTTTGGACGGAGCCTAGTGAAGACATTGGTCCCTCAAATAGATTTTTCGATATTGACATGAGGTGGCCAAGAGAAGATATCCCTGTTAATGTTGTTAATGTGCCATCTGATGCACAATTTTCAGAAGATACAACTATGGAAACATCGGAAGAGGAGGATGATTTTGATGGCACTGATTGGGATCGGATGGAGGCGGACGATTATATAATAAGTTTCTGAACAACTTGTAAATATATATTCATCTTGTTTTTATATTTTTGAGTGAGTTATAGATGTCCTCTACTCAAATATACTTGTTATATTTATTTTTTCCTTATTAGAATTCTATTCTAAGTTGCTTTTCAATTTTACAGATGATTCAATATCAGATTTACAAGCTAGCTGGCGAATCACCGAGGGAAATCTCAACTACATAGGGCTACTGATATCTTAACTATCTTCAAAATATGCTTCTTTTTGGTTAATTCATTGTTTACACTATCACCGAACTTTTAAAACTGCTTAAACTATAATTTAGAGGACTCCATCCTGTAGCAACCAAATAAAAATACCTTTTTGAACATTAAAATAGTTTGAGAAGAGCACTCTCAGGCACTAGAAGAACTAAATAGCATTATCAAGGATAACAAGTATCCAATGCAAGATCCAAAGGTTTGACTGAAGTCACAAAATAGTATGGCATTTTAGCATCTTAACAAACTCATAGATTTCATCATTCAGGTATATGTGAAACCATATTTTACCATTCATAGATCAAACAAAAAGAATTCCCATGAACTGTAATACACATGTTTCTCACAATTCTCTTAAAGATGATGGTAATGAGTAAATGTGAAAGGCTTAACATTGACTTTAAGCATGTAAGAACACATATAGTAACCTACCATGTCAGCAACTCAAGAACACATACAATAACTACCATGTCAGCAACTCAGGGATGAGATAAGTTATAAGTGTACAAGTTGTCATGTTTGCAAAGTAGCAGATGAATCTTATTGTCTATATTAGAACTTTCTACTGTGAGCATTTTCTTGTCCATGGCATACCAAAGGGTTTCATCACTGAGAACAAAAGAGGTTGTTCAACCTAGTCCGGGAAAAAACTCAGAAGTGCGACAAGTTCCTATAAATTCTACTATTAAAGCACAAGTTGTACATGATCAAGTACGAAAAATATCTCAGAGTTCTTCCACCCTAAAAGATCAATCTATGAAAGTATCAATGCCACAAGTGTGTCAAAAATCTTCTTTTCTGAAAGCACAAGCTGTACAGGAACGTGTGCAATAAGTACCTATGAGTTCTTCCAATGTAGTAGCACAAAATAAGGAAAAAAGATTGCAACAAGTGCCAAGAGATTCTTCTACACTAGAGGCACCAGACGCGCAAGACCAAATGCAACAAGAGGCACTGAATTCAGGAGAAAATGAATTATCTGGAGAACAAGGTAAAAACATATAAATTCACTTTTACATATTTAAATTCATTTGAATTATAAAAAATAATTTTCTTTGTTAATATATTTTAACTTTGCTTTATATTATTTTAGGTCCTTTGGCCAAAAAAAACAAGAGGTATTGCGGTAATGCGGGAAGTACATGGACGACAAGAGCGTAAGCTGATAATGTTGAATAGGTACAATCAACCTGTTGGTCCTACCAAAGCTATTGTAACAGAGTTAAGTAGTTTTCTTAGCATATTAGCAAGGAATATGATACTTTGTCCTCTTAATATTCATAACTGAAAGAATATGGATGACGCCAAAAGAGATTTATGGAAGTACACCAAGGTTTGAGTTCCTAATTTTTCTTATTTTAGTTAAAAATATTTTCTATTTTTTACTAATATAAAGAATAAACTATAGGAGAAGTATGATATTCCTGATATTGCACAAAAATGGGCTATGAAAGTAATTGGAGATGCACGGACGAAGTATAAGAGTGATTTGCATATGAATCACTATAAAACTTATGATAGTGACGATCTTCGGATGGCAAACAAGCCAAAAGAAGTTTTAGAATCTGATTTTAAGGATCTTCTGAAATATTGAAACTCTGAAAAGTTTAAGGTTAGATTTTAGTTTCTTCATGTAATATTCTAATAGATATAAACTACACTTATATCCTCATCATCTGATTTGATCCTTTATTCAAATATATTTCATTGACTCACATATTTGCAGAAAATGAGTGAAACAAATACCAAAAATAAAAAGAAATGGAAGAATCCATATACTGCTGGTAAAACAAGTTTTTCTATGATACGCGATAATTTGGTATGGTCTACTCTTCATTAAATATATGTTTACTCATATATAAATATTTACTCCAATATAAATATTTTGATACCAACTTTTAGTTAATTAGGAAAAAGAGAAGAAAAACCCCAGTGAACTGTCACGCAAAGAAATGTTTGTGGTTACAAGATCAACGAAACCTGGTCGAGTTTATAAGGAATCTAATGAAGATATGATTAGTAAAATTGTATGAATTTTATTGGATTATAATGTTGTTGAGATCCTTTATATGTTCTTAAAGGTTTGATTTACTTACTTGAATTTAATTCGTAGGCTGAACATGACAGTCAATCAGTTGATGCATTTACAACAGTCAAAAGATCTGAACATGGAGGGTGTATGAGATTGTATGGACGAGGAGTTACCAAAACTACTTTGAAAAGGAAGGGGTAAAATAAATCATATTTAAGTGCTCATGATGAGAAATTGCAAAAACAAATGAAGGAACTGGAAGAGAGGATGCATCAGAGGATGGCGGAAAAATTAGAACAACAAAAGGCAACCATACACCGAGAAGTTACAAATGATATCCTTGGACGACTCAGTCATATGTATCCAGGACTTCAATAGATTGTTGACACGTTTGGCAGAATTGAGTGTTCAGTCACCGCAAGAAACAGTTCAACCTTTCAATCGGCCATCTTCTAGCAGCAACAATCAAGGTATGACACCTCTTCTTCTTTTCTAGCTTGTTGGGGAAGTGCTGGCAAATTCTTTTTAATACTCTCTTTCTTTTATATGGATTTGAAAGTTTTTCGCTCTCGAGCAAAAAATGAAAACCTCTTCGATCTATGGCAATAACGACATCTGCAGCAAAGCCACTGAAACACTTGCATAATGCCTTCTAAACTGCAATACTAGAAAAATTATCCTATATTCAGTATCTGCTTAAATACTAACTTGTAGAAAGAAAGATGTAAGGGATATAGTTTGTCTCAATTTGCCCGTTAGAAATTACTAAATGTTTATTTTTGCATCTTTTTAGTTGTGTTCTTACTCTTGGTTGATGAGACCTGCTCTATACGCTCATAGTGAAGTTAGAGTCATTTAAATGTATATCACTGTTCCTATTGCATTGGAGATTACTGGAAATAAAGAAAACACCTTTTGTTCTTGTTTACGTCTCGTCGTGATTAGAATCTAATATGATCAAGTTGGCATCACTATGTAGCTAAGTTGGGTCAATTTGTGCCTCATTTTTTATCCAATATATACTGGACTACCTCTGCTTGAAGTCTAATTTTTTCAACATGTTAAAAAGGGTTAAAAATGGTTCAATTTGCATTGTGGCAGCTGGCTATCCGTCTCCCATTTAAGTTTGAATTTTTTCTTAAAGATTAAGGTCATGTCTAAGTTTAAAATTTGTTAATCATGTCAAATCTGAAAGTCAGATGCTGCTTTCTTCTTATTATTAGGTTTTTTTTTAATGATACTTTAAGGATATTGGATTTCTGTTTTCATGATGTGCTAGGCTACTTGAAATGCTTCTCTTTTTCCTCGTCACTTACTGATTTCAAACCTACATCCATGATGTTTGTTTGCTGTTGAGACCTTCTTCATCCCTGATTTTTTAATTCTAGTGATGTCCAAGTGCTTTAGTAGTGTTAATGTATGAAGACCAATTTGATGTAAACCTACCCAGTTAAGTATAAGTTTTACATTATGGTGTTCTACTTGTTTTTATATTAAAAATGAGAGTGGATTTCAATTTTCTGATCGGACAGAGGGCACATTGTGTTGCCAGTCACTCCTTTGTATCCAGTTTTCTCCTTCTTTCTATTGTTTATAGTCTACAGTATGGAAAATCTTGTTGCGTCATGATAGAATAAAGTTCTAAGTAGGCTGACGTTAACTGTTATTACTCTTTTAAAGTGTTGAACAGTTGAAATGTTAAAACAACTACTTAATTATTGTAGTGTTCTAGTGTTATATGCACTATTATTGAATTGTTGCTACTGGTGCTGATACTAGAAATAGTATTTTTACACTATTAATGAATTCTGAATAATACTAGAATTGTTGTTATTGATCGAGTGTTGATACTAGTACACATTCAGTAAAGACAGATTTTAGAACTATTCTCTTGATAAGCTGCAATTTTAAGGTTTGTGAATTTGAACTATGTCATACAGCTTTAACTCTTAAGAACTTACATGTCTGCATTTTGTCATATTTTTTGGTATTGCATAATGATAAGAGTAATAAAGTTAGGAAACAAATCTTATCATAATTTAAATACCGGTTGTGCAATTGTGAAATTAAAGAAAGGGTTGGGATGCGGTGGGGGTGATCCTATGAGTTCTGATGATTCATTGTGCTCGTCTATTTCCATCAGCTATAATAACTTTCTTCTTCTACTCTAATTTTTTTCTTGCATCATTCACTACCTGTGGCCTAATGCTAAGATTTGCAGGATGTTGCACTATGTGGCTGCAAGATGCCTTTTTTCTCGAGTTATTGTCTGTTAACATGTCGCCCCTCTCTCATCTTGGTGAATCATTTCTTCATTCGGTTTCATATTTCGTAGTCAAAGATTATGCAGTTTTAATTAATAGTTACTTTTTTTAATACTAATCGATTCCGAAAGGTTTGCAGCGCTGAGAGGAAAGGGGAATTGGAGAGATTAGAGAGAGAAGGGCTTTATTATATTCCTTGTATATCAAATACATGTACAATGATGTGTATTTATATACACATGTAGTCCCTATACTATTTGTTGTGTATCCTTTCAGTATATAATAATTCCCCCAACTAATCCCACTAATTATAAACTAATTGTATACTAACTCCTATTGTAAACTAATTTAACCAGTCAACTAAAGCATATATTTAATTAATCACTTCTAATACCTCCCCCCCCCCTCAAGCTGGATATATTGAAGACATTTAATAATCCAAGCTTGCTTAGTAAGAAATCATAGTATGTGCGATTCAATGCCTTGGTGAACAAATCAACCTGTTGATCTTTAGTGTTAACATAGACAGTCCTCGCTGGATCTTTTCCCTAATGAAATAGTAACCTATTTCAATGTGCTTGGTACGTTCATGGAAGACTGGATTGGCAGCAATCTGAAGGGTTGATTTGTAGTCACAAAAAAGCAGTGTTGGTTCTGTCAATTCCATATCTAGCTCCTTGAATAGGTTGGTAAGCCATACCACCTCTGAAGTAATCGCAGCTAAGATTCTATATTCAGCCTCAGTTGAGCTTCTTGACACTGTTGGCTGTTTCTTGGATTTTCAAGATATGATGGAGTCGCCAAACTTTAAAATAAAATCAGTCACTGATCTCTTAGTGGAGGGGCATGTAGCCTAGTCAGCATCACCAAATCCATATAATTGAGGTTTTAGAATAGAACTCATAAGCAAACCTTATGGTTCAAGTTTGATGTATTTGAGGACTCTCAAGGCAGCCTTCTAATGCGATAGCTTAGGCTTCTGCATGAACTGGCTGAGCATTTGTACTGCAAAGACAATATTTGGCCTTGTAGTGGTGAGACAAAGCAACTTGCCAATTAATCTCTGAAATCTTGGAACATCATCAAACATGGTGTCTGGTGCAAAATCAGCACCAGTTAGTGGTTGAGTGCAGTCCAATGGTGTCCTGTAGGTTTGGCATCACCTAGACCTGCTTCAGCTATCATCTCAAGAGCATATTTTCTCTGATTCATCAATATTCCCTTGCAAGATCTTAGGAATTCAATTCCCAAGAAGTATTTAAGTTCACCCAAGTCTTTGATCTTGAAGTGGCTATGCAGAACATGCTTGGTTTCTTCCATCAGCTTGGTATCATTCCCTATGATTAGAAGATCATCAATATACACTAACACAATCACCAGTGCACTACTCTTTCTCTTTGTAAACAAAGAATAATCAAGATGACTCTGTGTGTAGCCTGACCCTATCAGTGCTTCAGTAAGTTTTGCATTTCATTGCCTTGAAGCCTATTTGAGTCTATACAAAGACTTCATTAATTTGTATACCAGCTTCTTGTCTTTGTCAGCAGCATAGAAGCCTTGGGGAAGCTCCATATAAACCTCCTCAAGCATATCTCCTTGGAGAAAAGCATTAAAAATATCCATTTGAAAAATATTCCAATCCTTAGCAGCAGCTAAAGCTATAATAGATCTAACAGTTGCCATTTTTACAACTGGAGAGAAGGTTACTTGGTAATCAATGCCTTCAGTCTAGCTGTAGCCTTTTGCCACAAGTCTAGCCTTGAATCTGTCTATCTAACCATCTGCCTTATACTTGATTTTGAATACCCACTTGCATCCAACAACATTCTTCCCTTCAGACAGCTAAACTATTTTCCAAGTTCCATTTTCTTCTAGAGCATGTATTTCCTGCTGCATTGCATGCCTCCATCTGTTGTCCTTTGCTGCTTCTGTAAAGTCTCTTGGTTCAATTTCTATGGAGAACATGGACAAGTAAGCTTGATATTTTGGCCATACATTGTCATAAGACACATAATTACTCTGAGAATAGGACTTGGTTGTTTGAGTCACATAATCCTTCATCCAAACAGGTGGATGGGGATTTCTGGTAGACTTCCTAGGCATGTCACTTTCAGTTCTAGGTAGCATCTTAGTGGTAGGATTGAGGGTATCAGCTTGAGCATTATAATCACCTACTGGTTTTGATATGCCATCACTCAGACTCTCAGGGCCAGCATCTCTATGCACATCACCTGCTGGATGGGGGACAGGTAGTTCTTTATCTTCATCACAGGCAAGGAAGTCATCTGAAGGTGTAACTAGTTCAGTGGGAAACAATGGTTGTTGATAACTCATCACTTGCTTGAAGGGAAACACATCTTCCTTGAATATCACATCTCTACTAATAATAAATTTATTTTGAGACAAGCTGTACAGCTTGTATCCTTTCTATGTGGGTGAATACCCTATTAATACACAAACCTCAGCTCTAGGTGACAGTTTGTCCTGTTTGATCATTTTAGTTGCATAGCACAAACATCCTAGAACTCTCAAATGATCTATGTTTGCTTTGTGCCCATGGAATTATTCATATGGAGATTTGCCCCTCAGGACTGGTGTGGGGAGTCTATTAATCAGAAACACAGCAGATAGCACACACTCCCCCCAAAATTTGATAGGAAAGTTACCTTGAAATCTGATTGCTCTAGCTACTTCAAGTATATGTCTATGCTTCCTTTCAACCACCCCATTTTGTTGTGGAGTGTATGGGAAACTACTCTCATGAACAATCCCAAGACTCTCCAGTAAGCACAACAGTCAGCATTAAAGAACTCTGTACCATTATCTGTCCTAATCCTCTTAACATGTTTATTAAATTGAGTCTGCACCAGTGTTAAGAAGTACTTCAATATTGAAAACACATCACTCTTCAATTTCAGTAAGTATGCCTAACACATTCTTGAATGATCATCAACAATGGTTAAAAAGAATCTGAAATTATTATGTGTTGTAGTTTTGTAGGGTCCCATACATCAAGGTGAAGTAAATCAAAGACATTTATTGCTCTAGACATACTCAAATTGAAAGGTAATCTAGTCTGATTTGCAAGAGGACAGACAGAACATCTACTACATTCATCTTTACTAGTGAAGCTGGTGTTTGTAAATAGCTGTTGCAA